>JAVTVY010004724.1:0-38624 GCA_036873755.1 Hanleya hanleyi
ATTTTTATTTATAATATTTAGTACCTAATTATTTATTGTTATTGATCATGTGTGACTTAGATCACGATAGTGCCAGTCGATGGCAAAAAATAACACCAGAAAACAAGAAACTACAAACTCTTCTATTCTTTGTAATACAGGCACAGCACACTGAAGACCACAGACGAGTAAGACCAGCCATGAAACAGAACACCTATGACGACAAATATTATGAAACAGCACCAAATGGAGATGAACATGATGAAGATCATCATCGTCGGTCCACAAGAACGTCCAGAATACTCGACCCTGTACCACGCCAGACACGCTACCCCACTGAACTGAGCAACCAGAATACCAAATCCTAAACCACACAGACACGCTACCCAATATATGACACCGATATGACGCCTCAACACAGAATATCATCCTTTGACTTTCACACAATATAGGACGTAGACCTGCCGTCCTGTGCCCCAATACACACTCCAAGCAATTGTTACAGGCACAGATTTCTGGAAGAACCCACCCTGTTCCCAAGGGCGTCCTTAGGGAAGTCGATTCGAAAAATCCTGAAGACGCCCATGGTTCTCCCAGTTTTTCCTGGACGGCTTTGTGCGTACAAAGGGGTACCAAGACAAAGGAATCATCCACGCGATTAGACCTACAGTGAACTCATATTTACTAGTATAGCTTAACCAAAAAACCCCGAAAGAGACTTACGAACTTGTACATAGCGACTCTTATTTACTTCTAGTTATATCTCCTGCTAATCTATCATTGTTATTTATTCATTTATTTATTTATTTATTTATTTATTCATTTATTTATTTACATATTTAGCGCTGGAAAAGATATTAAAAGAAAACAAAGAAATGTACCGCGAAATCCAAATAAAACATTGAGTTGATGGGCCGCGAAATCCGAATGGGAAGCGGCCCTTAAACTACAATTTCAATCAATCAATCAATATGACAGACCAGTTCAGCGCTTAGAGTGAACGGACGTGTTTTTGTTCTGCCAAGCCAGCCTAGCCTTCCAAGCCTTTGTGTTCCACTGCGGTCCCCCAGCGTTACAGGATTACCTAAACAGCAACAAGAGCGAGAGAAACCAGCCAGCCAGAGCTAAGTTTTGAATTGAATTTTTGCACATAGACTAATATTTCATATCACTAAAGTCACTCCTTACCAAATAACAACTAGTCCTGATCTAAACAAAACCAAATCAAACAATGGAAGCCTCCCAATCCATCGTAAAAACACCTAAAAGGAAGCTATCAGAAATCAACACTGAAAAATCCCCACCCACCAAAAAACATCGAGCCCTCCCCGAAAGGCCTAGCCTTTTAAATTTTGTGGCTGTCATACACAGCCTTACTCAGATGAAAGCCACGAGCTTGCCCAAAGCCAAAGTTGCGAAAGACATCCAACAACAAGCCGGAGACGTAAAAACAATCTATGAATTACCCGGAGGAGACCTCAAAATCCACTGCCATTCTAAAACACAGTATGAAAAACTCCTTAGGTTAGACCTCCTAGCTGGCAAACCCGTCTCGGTAAAACAGTATCAACAAAAAAGAGAGCAATGCAAAGGCGTAATTTATGGAATTGATCTAAGTGTTGGGCTAGACTATATTAGAACTACTCTCTCGAAACAAAATGTAGTATTCGCTAAAAGACTGCAAAAGGACAAAACAGATACAACCAGCATAATGTTAGTTTTCAATGGAAGTAAACTCCCAGATACTGTCTGTCTATGGACCCGTAACGTCACAGTCAAGCCCTTCTACGAAACCCCAAAAAGATGTTTTAATTGCCAGAAATTTCTTCTCACACAGCCAAAAACTGCAAAGCCAGTGTTGTATGTCCCAAATGTTCAGGGCCCCATAGCTACGAGCACTGCACAGAAACCCATAAAAAATGCGCAAACTGCAAGCAGAATCATAGCTCAGCTTGGAAAGGGTGTATTCACTACAAAAATGCTAAAGCAGTTCAGTACATCAGAGCTGACAAAGGCATCTCTTACGCAGAAGCAGTCAGAGAAGCAAAAGTGAATCAAAAACTCAGAGAAACAATAAACCTGCGAAAACCTGTGAACGAAGTAGCAATTAACAATAAGGTACCAGTGACAGAACAAACAATGGAGTCAGAAACCGAGGACAAACCCGAAAGCATGAGTAAAATCGAATTCCTAGGCTTCATTAACATTGTTATCAACTCAGTCCACAATGCCAACCCCAAAACAAACAAAGCTGACATAATAGCCCGCATTGCTCAAGACTTCTTGAATTGGGAATTTAACCCCAAAGAAATAATAGCATGGGGATTCAATCCAAAATACAAAAGAAAAACATCAACTCCCAGGAAAAACAATAACGCCCTCAACACCTCTATATGAGAACACCAGGGACAATAAGTTAGACCCACCGCATAACACATAACAACCCAACTTTCAATAAACAACTCACCGTACTACAATGGAATGCGAATGGCATTGCAAAACACGGAGACAATCTCAAAATCTTAGTAAATGAAATAAACCCTGACATCATATGTATACAAGAAACATTTCTTAAACCAGGAAAAAATAAATTTGCAATAAAGGGATATACGCCATATAGACAAGACAGACTAAACGGCCCAAAGGGAGGTAACCTCACACTAGTTAAGGAAGAACTCATACAGCTAGAATTGGAAAAGAGCCCAGAGAGTGAATACCTCGAATGGCAAGCTATACGGGTGTTCCAAAATAGTAAACCCATAAATATAGTGAACCTGTACTCCCCTGGCACTCTAAAAACAATATCACAAAATGAACTAAACAAAATCACCCAAAAATATGACTCGCCGATTATAATCTGCGGAGATTATAATAGTCATAATCCAATCTGGGACGAAACCTGCACCACGTCAGATGATAGGGGTAAATCAGTGGAAAAATGGTTAGATGATAATAACCTCGTATTCCTGAACTCAGGAGAAGGGACGAGAATAGATATGCGAACCGGTAAACTCACTGCAATTGACCTAACAATAGTCTCTCCCGAACTAGCAGTTAAATCAGAATGGGCAGTTGTACCAGATACACTAGACAGCGACCACTTTCCAATCCTAACTAAATTTAGCATGAAACCAGATTTTGAAAAGACAGACCCTCTCCCACGCTTCCAATACTCTAAGGCAGACTGGGAAAGCTTCCAAAACGATTGCCAAAGTCTAATTCATGACGATCTACTTAGTAATGATATAGAGACTTTCAATGAAAATATAACCAGCAAACTTCTAAACATAGCACAAAGACATATTCCAGTCACGAATAAGCGGCCCAACAAAAATCCAGTGCCTTGGTGGAACCAAGAGTGTGGCAAGAACATCGCGGCAAAGAAAAAAGCACTCAGAAAATTCAAAAAAAGCCGGCTCCAGAGTGACCACGAAAGATATAAGGAACTGAAAATAATAGCAGAAAAAAGCGTCAAAGAAGCCAAATCAAGACGCTGGGAAGATTATTGCAACACTATAGATACGAAAACAAACTCAAAGAAAGTCTGGAATAAAATAAAAAGCATTCAAGGGAAAGCAACTAACACAATACCTGTACTAAACAAAACAAAGAGAACTAACCTCGAAAAGGCAGAATATCTTGCTGAATCATTCGCATCAAACAGTAGCGATAGAAACCTGAAACCAGAATTCAGAAAAATCAAACAAGAAACGATCCTGGAAAATGACACAAATGATTATATAGAAAACTACCTGAACGGAGACTTTACTATCAATGAATACAGAAAAGCTTTACACTCTAAAAAAGAAAGTTCACCCGGCGAAGACAAACTAGGGTATACAATCCTAAAGCACCTACCAAACAACACGCAGGAACTAATTCTGAAATTAATTAATGTGAGCTGGAAGACCAAACAACTCCCGAGCAAATGGAAATCCTCTATTGTTATCCCAATACCAAAACCTGGTAAAGACCCTTCAGATATAAGTCATATAGGCCGATCTCACTCACGTCAAATTTATGCAAAATTATGGAAACCATGGTCAAAAACAGACTTGAATATCACCTGGAAAGCAACAACCTGTTAAACAAAACACAAAGCGGTTTTCGGAAAAAAAGAAGTACTTTAGACCACATAGCCAGACTCCAATACTCTATCAAAAAGGGTAATGCCAAACACCAATTTACATTAGGAATATTCTTGGATATAGAAAAGGCGTTTGACCTTGTATGGCAGGACGGGATTATCACACAATTAAACAACCTGGGAATTAAGGGCAGAATACAACACTGGATAAAAAATTTTCTTCATGGCCGAAACTTCAAAGTTCGTATTGGTAACACCATATCCATGGACCACCAGCTAGATAACGGCACCCCACAGGGCAGCGTCATAAGCCCAACCCTTTTTAACATCCTGATTAATGGCCTGGCCAACGAAATTGACACAAAGCATCCTGAAATTGAACAATCACTTTTTGCTGACGATGCTGCCATGTGGAAATCTGCTGGCTCGATAAAAAAACTAACAAGTATAATGCAGAAGGTACTGAATACAGTCAGCGATTGGGCCGATAAATGGGGATTCAAATTTTCAGCTGTCAAAACTACCGGTGTGCTATTCTCAAATAAACAGAACACTGACATCACGCTATCACTAGGAGGACAGAAAATCGAGTTTAAGAATAGTGTCAAATACCTAGGTATGATATTCGACCGAAAACTCACTTGGAAAGACCACATTGACCAATTAATTATTCGGTGTAACAAAGACCTGAACCTTATGAGGTGCGTATCGGGTACCAACTGGGGGCCAATAAAGTTAGCTTAATCAAATTATATCAAACACTCATCAGATCCAAAATAGACTATGGTTCAATCGCGTATCAATCAGCATGCAAGACCCATTTAAAAAGAATAGACAGCATTCAGTATTCGGCCTTAAAAATAGCCACCGGGGCGTTCAAAGGAACTCCTTTATGCAGTCTACAAATAGAAACTAATGAAAAACCCTTACATTTAAGACGAGAAGAGCTGTCAATGAAATATGCAGGGAAAACAATAGCCAAGGGCGAAAGCCACCCATGCCACAAAATTTTTGGCCCAAAAACCGAATACGAATTCCTAAAAACAAAATGGGAAAAAGACTCTGCACCACTCGGTTACACGATAGAACGATTATTCGAAGAACACGACATTCCAATCTCTTGTATCACTGACACTGACAAGGTCAATAGACCACCATGGCAACTAATCACACCACACGTGGACACGAATATACATAGCCACATCACCAAACAGGACAACCCAGAGCATATAAGGGTCACTGCCCTCGAATATATTGACACACATTGGAAAAATCGCTTGAAAATATATACAGACGGCTCCAAAAACACAAGTCACAATACAGGTTCTGCATTCGTTATTCCCGAACTTGATATCCACGAAGGTTTCAAACTACCAGACAATATGTCTGTATACACCACTGAATTAGTCGCCATAATCAAGGCCCTCGAATGGGTTCTCCAGAACCGACCGGTTTCCACCGTTATTCTTAGTGATTCCTTAAGCGGACTGTTATCTATAGAGAACTCCAAATCCAACAGCAGACCTGACCTCATACACGAAATAGAAATTCTATGTACACAAATAAGAGACAATGACATTGACGCCATTTTAGCTTGGATTCCCGCCCACGTGGACGTTAGGGGAAATGAAGCCGCCGATAGGACAGCCAAAGATAGCCTCACCAAAACTGCATCTGACGTGCATATAGGACTAGGAACCAAAGAACTGAATTCCATCATTAGAACTAGAATAGATAGTAAACGGGAAAAAGAATGGAACGAAGAAAACCGAGGTAGATGGCTACATAGTATTCTAGATAAGGGGAAAAGACGGAGTTGTGGATTCCAGCTAGACAGCAAACGCGACGACCGCATTATCACCAGGTTAAGACTAGGCAAAACCGGACTTAAATCACATCTGTCCATGCTTCTGAAAAACACCTCACCACTCTGTACCGCATGCAACAATGTAGAAGAAACAATAGAACATGTCATGCTTGAATGCCAAATCCAAAACCGACAACGTGAGGCACTTAGAAACGAATTAAAAAAATCCAACACTCCCTTAACATTACCAGCGATATTAAACCCTAAGCCCCCCATTAGAAATCAGGTATTCAAGTCCTTAATAAATTTTATCAAAGCTGCTGGTTATTATTCCAGTATATAATACTACCGCCGTGCATGCGCAGTCAACATTTTTTTTTTTCCACATAATCAACTACTAGTACACCAAGTACTATCACACGATTTGATAGAGGCCAAATCATTCTTCTGACTTAAACAAATGGTATGGTTGCATCGGAGTTACCTTGATACTGAGGGCCGTGTGCACCATAACCATACAAAACATTATGGCCATAATAACTATCCATACATAGCATCCGGCCAAAATGTCACAGACTCATTTAGAAATAAAATAGGCATGGCAACAACGGAGTTACCTTGATACTGAGGGCCGTCTGTTCCACTGTCCTACAAAACAAACGATGGCCAAATCTAATTGAATTCACGACAACAATAGCACGGCCAAATCGCATATAGCGAGCATTATTCGGCATAAAATATAGGAAATGGTGATGGCGGAGTTACCTTGATACTGAGGGCCGTCTATCTCATTGTCCTACAAATTCTTCATGGCCATCAAACGATAATGCATCCAGAAATAATACAGAGCTGTTTATTTGTGTATTCACCAAGTACTGAATCCATCGAAATGTTTAGTTATTTATCCATTTGCCAATCTATTTACTCACTTAATTATATATTGCTATTCATATTATGTGACCGACGGTCAGGGGGTGCCTGTTGTTGTGAGGAAGATATATCAAATTATTGCATCGAAAAACAATAGAAAACAAGAATGACTACAAGCCTTCTATTTCATAGGATACAGGCACACCGAAGACCATAGACGAGTTGGACAAGACCTAAAACAGAAGACGGATGACGATTACAAGAATACTAACAGCGCCTTGAGTGACAACGCCGCATAGCAAGAACACCCAGAATCAGAATACTCGACCCTAGACCACTCCGGACACGCTACCCCTTTGATGTTACCCAACTGACGCCTCAACACAGAATATGATCCTTTGACTTTCACGCAATAGAGAACGTAGACCTGCCGTTCTGTACCCCAATACACACTCCAAGCAATTGTTACAGGCACAGATTTCTGGAAGGACCCCCCCTGTTCCCGAGGGCGTCAGTCGGGAAGTCGGCTCTAAGAACCCTGAAGACGCCCTGGTTCTCCCAGTTTTTTTCTGGACGGCTTTGTGCGTACTATGGGGTACCAAGACAAAGGAATCATACACGCGATTACAGTGAACTCACAATTACCAGTATAACAACCAAAAAAAAAAAAGAAGAAAAAAAAACAACAAAAAACAGAAAGAGACTTACGAACTTGTATATATAGCGATTCCTATTTACTTCTATTTATATCTCCTACTAATCTCTCATTATTATTTATTATTTATCTATTTATTTATTTATTTATTTATATATTTAGCGCTGGAAAAGATATTCAATAAACAACGTCATGTACCGCGAGAATCGAATAAAACATTGAGTTGATGGGCCGCGAAATCCGAATGGGAAGCGGCCCTTAAACTACAATTTCAATCAAAAATCATATGATAGAAATTTCCCGTTATTTTCTAAAATATCATTCACAAACCGCACACCTCTTCCATCCCAATGACCAAAATGTATAGCTTTGTTACCAAATTTAATTTTTTCGTTGTGCCAAAGTTTTTCATTCGAGAAAGTCCGACAATCTTTGTAAACTAGTTTTATTTGAAATTCTGTCCAGGCTAAAAGTGTGTCCCTCCAAAATACGTTTTCTATCTTTGGTATGACAGTAGTTCTTAGAAATGCGGAACCGACTCCTACTGGGTCTATGTTATCTGGCATATACAATTTCAATATGTTACCCCACTTAGGATTATCAGCTTGTAATCTCCTAACCCATGATATTTTTTGTGCTTGGATTACATATTTTACGATGGGAATATCTAAACCGCCATGTTCAAGTGGTTTGACAGAATTTTTTCTGGAAATTTTATCAGGTTTCGAGTTCCAAACAAATTCAAAACAGCGCTTGCCAAATTCGTCTATATAAGTGGGTCTGGTGGGGTTGGAAGGGAGGAAAATAGATGATTGAGCTTGGGCAGCAGCAGACTTTTTAAAATGACATTTCTTCCTAATGGAGTCAATCCTCTTTTGGACCATACTCTCTAAAAACAGTTGTGTATCAAAAGTACACAAACTGTGTGCGCTAGGTACACATCGCTGTAACAAAACTGAACATCTACAATCACTGTGTAGCTGTGATGCACAATTTGTGTAGAAAAAGTACACAAATTGTTTACTCCTGATACACATTTTTTGTAGATGTGCAATTTTGTACACAACTGTTTTTTCAGAGTATTTTCATAAGCGTGACGATATCTTTTAATTTATCTTTGTAATTTTTCTCGACCATTTCGGTTAGATAGTTTGTAAACACAAGACCTAACAGCTTAAAATCACCTTGTGACCAGTCTAAATTCCATTTCGTACGAAACCTCGTATTGGAAGTTTTAGTCGAACCTAGTTGCACAATTTTCGTTTTATCTATATTCAGTTTCAAGCCAGAAATATTTGCAAAATAATGTAATGTATCTAAGCAAGAGTTTAAACTTTTAAGCGATCCATCCAAAAGAATAGTAGTGTCGTCAGCATATTGAGATAACAAATATTCTTCACCCCCAATATTTATGCCCGTTATGTTTTTGTTACCTCTTAACATTGCTGCTAATATCTCAGCGCACACCAGGAATATGTATGGCGATAGCGGGTCTCCTTGGCGACAGCCGCGAGATATATGGAAAAACTGTGAAACAAAGCCGTTCACAATAACGTAAGTTTGAGCATTTTTGTAGAACACTTCTATCCATTTTTGTATAGACGGGCCAAATTTAAAGAAATCTAGTGCTTTTTGTATGAATGACCAGTCTACCGAATCAAAAGCTTTCTCGAAATCGATCAGCATAAGGATTCCTGGGAGTTGATGTTCTTCAGTGTATTGCATTATATCAAAAGTAAGTCTAGTATTTTCCCCAATAAATCTGCCGGACATGAATCCTTTCTGGTCTTCGTGGATTATTTTTGGTAAACAGGTTTTCATTCTTTGAGCGATTGCAGCTGATGCTATTTTATAACAGACGCTGAGTAGAGATATCGGTCGCCAGTTTTTAAGCAAGTGTTTTGGTTTCCCCTCCTTTGGGAGGCATGTTATTACTCCTTGTTTTTGTGAAATCGATAATTCGCCATTTTTGTAAGCATAATTTAGTGAGTTTAGTAAATAAGTACTTAGATCTATCCAGAAAAATTTGAAGAATTCCGCAGTGTAGCCATCAGGTCCTGGACTTCTATCATTCTTCATGTTTTTAAGTGCACGCGATATTTCTTCTTTCGTTAATTCTCCTTCCATAGATGCCGTCTGAGATTGGTCAAGTTTGGGAATTTCCTCCTCAATAAGGGTATTAATGTCAACAGGGCTTGTTTGTTTCTTAGAATATAGTTTTTTATAAAAAGATTTTGTTTCCTCAAGAATTTGGTCAGTTTTTGTTATTATTTCATTTTTAGAGTTCTCGATTCTCGTTATTGATTTATTTAAGTAATTTCGGTGTTCTAAATTCAGAAAGTATTTGGTAGGTTTTTCACCCATTTCGGACCATCTAGCTTTGGCTCGCATCATAATTCCTTCAACTCTATTCTTGTATATGGACTTTAATTCGTTATTGATCTCATCTATCTCATTTACCAATGTTATCTTTTCATCACAAGTTGTTGTTTCGTCTAACTTTATTTCTTTTATTTCTAGTTCTTTTTTCAACCGAGATTCTTTATGTAGCTTTTCTTTTGTTTTGTAAGAGGAATATAGATTTACCTCTTATGTTTAATAATATCATTTCAAAGAGGAGCTGGTCGTTGATAGTGAATTCTTCTGTCAATGTGTTATCTGTATTTCCGGGTTTTTATTTGTTGTACGTATTCTTTGTCCTTAAGCAGTGAATTGTTGAATTTCCAAAAACCCTTCCCTTTTTTAAATTCCATGAATGATAATGTCAAAGTTATATGTGAGTTGTCTGACCTGTAACTGGGATGGATATCTGACTGTTTAACACCATGCATCAGATTGTGGGAAACCAGAAGGAAATCTAGTCGTGATTGCTTGATTGATGTCGGCTGTCGCCAAGTATACCTTCTTAAATCAGGATTAAATTCCCGCCATGGATCAACAAAGTCAAAGCTTTTAACTCGCTGACTTTTTGTCTAGCTTTAGGATTATTAACGTGATTATAGTTAAAAGTGTCAAGAGCTGGATCCTGAACCAGGTTCCAGTCACCACAAATTACAATATGCTGACTATTCCATTCTTCCAGTATTGTCTGAATTTGATCAAAAAAGTTGGGGTCGTCTTCATTCGGGGCATATATAGAAACTAAGGTAATTGTGACCTCTGGGGTTTTTATATCTAAAATCAGATAGTTACCCTTACTTGTGTCCTGTTTTACCCTTAAAACGTCAAATTCGAAATTATTATTAAATAAAATAGCGACGCATCGAGAATTGCTAGAATATGGGCTTATATAGGTATCATAGCCCCATTCTGTGGAAATATACTTTTTCATTTTTCTGGTAAAATGAACATCCTGTAAACAGTATATTGACAGCCTTTTCTCGCGAAGGTGGAGAAATATATCTGTGCGCTTCTCTTTGTTATTTAGACCGCGACAATTTACAGAACCTATTGTTATATTTTGACCAGACGCCATCTATTACAAGGAAAGAGTTCTTGTAAATTATTAAATTTTCTATACAGTACAAACATGAGTTATCTGTGGCTGTTGTAGATTGAATAAAGACGTTTGGTATCCATACAATAGTGTGTATGACCTTGTATATACATGTATGACAAACAAAAATGACATAAGAAAGTACAATACAAAAGTTAAGATAATACAGTGACACAGATGAAATCACTTACCGGCATCAGTAAAAGATGCGGATAATACTCTCTGGGAGTCTATTATGCGGAAGAGTTTCAATGGAATGGTGCCGAGACTATGCTGTATTGTATTAATATATAAACAAACAAAGCCAAAGTAGATTTGCTGCGTAAGTAGTAGGTAAAACACGGGAGAGCGCATATTTTCCAGGGAGGTAACTCTTGGTGCCCTTTTTTCCAGGTTAAAGGTATAGGGCACGCCCCATCGCCTTTCACCTCTGGGGCGCCTGGGGCGCCAGGGGGCGCCACCAGCTCAAGGTCACGTGGAGGTCAAAAGTAGTTCCGGCAACCTGTAACCTTTGTATTCCTCCGCGGACAGAACGTAGTCCCATGTCAACCAAGTGACTTCCAATGTTAATGTATACGGGGAATGCCTAAAAAGAGTATGCGAATAGACGTTTTGTGACAGGGGTGGGTCCCTAGTGGACCGAATGGGTCGAGTGAGGTATCAAAGTGAAGCATTCGTGAAGGGGCATCCAGTCATGGGTGGGTGCATGTAAAATTAGGATTTTTTCCCGAAACTATAAAAAGCGGAATACGGACTTTACCCCTAAAATAGGGGAAAACCCCTATCAACCCTAGCCAAAAGGGCTAATATCGGTCCCCGGGCTTATCGGGGCCTGCCTATCAAGTCAATGGGGTGGGTGCATGTAAAATTAGGAGTTTTTTCCGAAACTATAAAAAGCGGAACACGGACTTTACCCCTACAACATGGGTCTGTATTATACAATATAAGGGAAAATGCCTGTATGGGGTATGGGGATGGTCAATTTTTTTTGTGGGTGTTACTATGGGTTGTGGGGTCTCGTTTTTCTCGTCTCGCCGAGAAAAATACAATGGGAGGGGTCCCGGAGCGAATCGGTGAAATTTTTGGGAAAAGTCACCGAGGTCTGTATATAGGCCCATAGGCTGGCCATGGGGGGTATAGATCCAACCTGGGAAATTCACACATGTTCATTGTGATATGGGTTGCTTGGATTTGTTTTTCACGTCTCGTCATTTAGAACACGATGGGAAGGGTCTCGGAGCGCAACGGTGAAATTTTTGGAAAAGTACCATATAGCCCATATAGTCCCATACTGGCTATATGGGGGTATAGGTTCAACCTGGAAAATTCACACACGTTCATTGTGATATGGGTTGTTTGGTCTTGTTTTTCACGTCTCGTCATTTAGAACATGATGGGAAGGGTCCCGGAGCGAAACGGTGAAATTTGTGGAAAAAGCTCACCGAGGCCTGGATAGGCCCATAGGCTGGCTATGGGGTATAGGTCCAACCTGGGAAATTCACACACGTTCATTGTGATATGGGTTGTTTGGTCTTGTTTTTCACGTCTCGTTATTTAGAACACGATGGGAAGGGTTTCGAAGCGAACCGTTGAAATTTTTGGAAAAAGTTCACCGAGGCCTGGGTAGGCCCATAGGCCTATACTGCATGGCTATGGAGGTATAGGTCCATACGGGGTGAACGTTTTGGGGTCTAGGTGAGCCCCTAATGGTCCTATGATGTCGTATGTGGTCTTATTTTGAAGCTCTCGTGGAGTTTGTAATGTATCGACTCATGGTTCGTCCGTGTGCAAGAGTCTGCGCATGCGTAGTCTGGCCGTAGTATAGAAAGCAGGCATGTTGGGGATGCGTGGGGGTGTGTTTTAACCCACCACCAGGGGTCCATGGTTGTGGTTTGGTGGGTTGTGACGTCACTTCCGGGTTTCACTAAAACTACCTTCGAACACAGAAGAGTTCCAATTTTTCCCGTACACGTAGGATCCGGATGTTCAACATCCGGGTTTTTTCCCGGCCCGGCCCGACCTGCCCCGGCCGCAGCGCGCGGGTTACTCCGGCCGCAGCGCGCGCGCGCGGGGTTGATCTGATGCCGCAGCGCGCGCGGGTTATCCGGAAGTGCGTGGGTGAATCCGCAGCGCGCGCGCGCGCATGAAGACCCTCATACATGCCCCAATGCAGGCGCAGACGTGATGTGCCCGGATGATAGACACGGACGTCGCCGAGAAAAACACATACAACACGTCACATACAGTCGCCCCCCTCAATACCCTCATATATACCCGGATGACGGACGTTACCGAAAAGACACGGACTTTACCGAAAAGACACGGGCTTTACCGAAAAGACACGGACTTTACCGAAAAGACACGGACGTACCCGAAAAGACACGAAGGTGAACGACATTGTGGGAAAACCCCACAGACAGGTTATTACATGCATTCCTATGATGCTCACAGGTTACGCCCGATTCACGCTTAATAAAAGGATTGATCTGTAATCTGTGTTGTTGTTGCTCTCTTTTTTGGACTAACCCATCAGAATAATACGTATCACGGACTACACCCGACGTCTAGGCGCGCATGTGTGACATGGTCTATAAAACACGTCTCACGATCCTACACTTCCATTTCTACGGTTGCAGAGCCATGACGGACACCCATCCCTATGCGACTCGCATTTTACAGCATGCGACCGTGGTTAATTCACTCACGGGTTACGGAGCAGTGGTTCGGTCCATGTTTGCAGATGGCGCCGACAACGAGGGGCGACGCCAAATCCTGAAAGAGTTCACAGAAGCGGTCCTCGACAGAGTGCACACGATGGAGAGGTGTGCCATCACTCACCACTACTGGACTATGACAGCCATCCTTGATGCTCGGGCTATGGACCACGAGCGCTCACGCCGGAACCAGCGACGGCTGTTTGGCCTAGTCATGGTCTGCGCCCTATTGACCCTGGCGCTGTGGCATTGACAGTGGGACCTCATCATAAATACGAGGGTCAGACAGAGTGTGTGTCATTCACCGTTCGTCATTGGATCAAGCATGTCACCAGTCCTACGAGCCATCCTTCCCCTTACACCACAGGTGGGGTTACACGTCTATGAAGATAAAGTCACCCTCGTGGAAGACCGTGGAGATGTTTGCAGGTCGCGCGCTGAGACCGTATCGAATACGGTTACGCTACACCGTGACGGCTAGACCAAATTTAAACGGGTGTTGAGCGGCGAGCTCGACAGACACCTCATCCACAGACAATGCCATCTACGTACACCGTGGACCCTTCTTCCCACGCCTGGGCCGCTACCAAGACCCTACGCGAGGCTTCACCCTAGACCCCGATCTGTGGACAGCCTTCGAGAAAGTGGTGCCTATCGTGGACCAGCTGTTTACACCGGACGAGCGGTCATCAGACGAGTTGGAGTGGGCTCGTGCCCTGAGAGAAGCAGCGGCAGAACCCAATGAACAAATGTCTAGCCATGAACCAGACGACGATGCCATTGATTACCCGGCTAGACTCAGTCAGCCCAGTGACATGACCACCCGATCCTTTGATCTCACGGGGTTCTCCCTATAAATACGAGAGACAGTCAAATCTGGTACCATTCACGTACTGACCATGACGGAGCATATAATACTGGCGTATCTCAGCTTGACCCCCGAGGTCTTCCTGCACGTTTATGCGGATACGGTCGATATCATGGAGGAGGTGGGAGACATCTGTGATGCGGACCTTACACAACCGTGCCCAGCTCACATTCGTCTGTCCCGAGAGGGCTGGACCAAATTCAAACGGGTGTTGTCTGGTGAACTGGACGGCGACCTCATTCACTTGTGTCACGATGTGTACATCCGACGCGGCCCCTTCTTTGCTCAATTGGCTCGGCTAGATGGGGGTACAGTGCATTTTACCCTTCACCCTGATCTATGGTCTGCATTGGAAGATGCCGTGGTAGATGTGGATCAAGTGCTTATCAAGCGGTCATCAGACGAATTGGATTGGTCATTTACCATGGACACTGTGGAAGCCAACGAAGAAATCAGAAACTCCGGCCCAAGATATACCCGTTATAAATAACGATAGAGCCAGGGTCCATCATCATTTGTCACCATGAAGCGCTGGGAGAAGGTGTTGGATAACTTATACTACAGTCCCGACAGTCCGGCGGCCTATAGTGCATTGTCGGCTCTCTATCGAGCGGCCAAACCCCAGGGGATACAACGTGCCCAAGTCCGAGATTGGTTAAGAAAACAAGACACCTACACCTTACATCGATCTGTCCGTCGCCATTTTCTACGGAACCGGATGATCGTGGGAGGAATAGATGCCCAGTGGCAAGCGGATTTGGTCGATATGAGTGCCTTTGGCAAACACAACGATGGGAATCGGTATATCTTGACGTGCATCGATATCCTATCCAAGTATGCGTGGGTGGTACCCATCCGGACGAAAACGGGGGCGAATCTCATAGCGGCGTTCAAAGACATCTTCAAGACCGGGCGCAAACCTTTGTATTTCATACTGAACTATAGATTGTAATTTCTGCTAATTGGCCGCTAGATGGCGCAGCGGTATATTACTGCACGCTTGGCTGAACACAGGTGCCAGTCGTCTTTTGACTGCCGCTTAAACGGTGTACGACCGACAGTGTATTGAGGCCGACTCAAGATTACACAGCATGGGATCAACTGGGGTCTCCAGCTTACTCGTTAATTGTACAATCAACTCCCAATGTATCATCTTTAAATATATTTAACTCTGGTAGATATAGATTATCACTACGAGTGGTCATTTATCTGATTTTTATCACACGAGTTTGATAAAACCCATACGAAACGAGCTTTAGCGAGTTTCATATGGGTTTTATCAAACGAGTGTGATAAAAATCAGATAAATGACCACGAGTGTTATAATTTATTTCTGACATCAAAATAATGTTGAAATATATAGCTAGCAAACTGTACGGGTGTGATACAGGTTTTGTATCACATGGGTGTATCACATTGCATTTGGCCCCTTTGATGTGAGAAAATATCTGATCTTATAGACAAGCCTGTTACACACACACAAAAGGCATACGTTGGAGCAGATATTGGACATTGAATTTAAGCAATAAAACTTAGATGAAAGAATATAACAAAATATGCACTTCAAAACCGATGAATATTAATAATAAAATTGGTTGAAGAGAAATGTAACACTTTGTTGTATTATACATGTATTTTTACAGATTATGGCATTTTGACCTACCAGTTATAGTACAACGCTTGTGAAAATATGCAAGAAAAGTTTGTATAGATACCGTGTGAATTTCACTGAATAACACTTCCCTGTTCCAGTTTCAGTATTACGCCAACAAACATAAATCACAGCATTCTAATCAAGGAAGAGGAGTTCACACATTGTATTTGGCAACAGATACTCATAAGTCAATTACAGTCTACGTTTTCAGGGTGGGATAAAGGTGTAAAGAAGCTGTGCGATATTGTTTTTGGTGTTGATCACATAATCATATTACGAAAATCAACCTTCCTGTCCGTAACGTTTTCGAAGCCGCAATAATGACAAGAACCCAAGCTACATAATAATAGAAGGTTCAAGAGTTAAAAAAACCAAGCTTTCGATTCTATTGTTCGACTTCCTCCTTTGCAAACATAAAGTTTCTGAGTAAAACAAACCTCTCTGACTTTCTGAGTAAAACAAAACTCTAATGATTATATATTCTAAAGGCAAACGTTAAGACGGAAATGTGACAATACTTTAGGTACTTTTTTACAATCTTCTATTTTGCATTGAAGTGGTTTAATTATATAATGATTGGTCAGAAACGACTTCGCCTCGCGCAATACACAGTTGTGATCCATGCTTAATCCGCCCAGCAGGTATCGTCACCTGTCACCAGGTCTCTGCGTTAATTGCCACCGACCGGCCCCCACTTAATCACCCTAGCTGAACCCCTTATAGTGTCTTTCTCTAAAAATTTGCAAATTTTAAATTGAAATGGAAGCAAGAAGATATTTAATAATTAGACCAAATAAAGAACCATGAGATAGACCAGAATATGGTTTGTATAACGCCATGCTGGCAAATATCGTTGGCTGAACGGTGTTTTACCTATAAGCTTTTAAATGTGAGCTACTTTCGGCTTTTTCGTGAAAACCTATGCTGAGGTATAGGTTGAAAATGCAAATTGAACCCTCATTTTTAAATCAAATTGGAAGCAAGTAAAACATTTACCATGGGAAAATAAAATAGCACATCGTATGGATATACTATTCGAAATTAACTTAATATGCTGGCAAATGTTGTCACCCGAACAGAAATGCTTGATTTTCAGCTCCGAATAGCATGGTCCTATCTAATCTAGGTTAAATTTCGCAGGCCTTGTTGAGCAGTGGAGTCGATCTGCGCCTGACAGAGTTGTCTTCCCTTACCAATGAAAGTTGGACATGTGCAAACCGACGAAGGCACGGAATTCCTCAACAGACCGTTCCAACAGTTTCTGAAAGCCCAGAAGGTGTTTTTCTTCCATACGTACAACGAGACCAAGGCTTCCGTGGTGGAAAGGTTCAACAGGACATTCAAAGGCCGCATGTATAAATATTTCACCTATAAGAATACAAGGCGGTACATCGATGTTCTCCCGAAACTTGTGAGTGGTTACAATCGAGCCTATCATCGGAGTATAGAGAGAGCCCCCATTACCGTGACCCAACGCAATGAAGCCCAAGTCCGGCGTGTCTTGTACCCCAGACAAATATAAAAAGCGGAATACGGACTTTACCCCTAAAATAGGGGAAAACCCCTATCAACCCTAGCCAAAAGGGCTAATATCGGTCCCCGGGCTTATTGGGACCTGCCTATCAAGTCAATGGGGTGGGTGCATGTGAAATTAGGATTTTTTCCCGAAACTTTAAAAAGCGGAACACGAATTTTACCCCTACAATAGGGGTCTGTATTATATAATATAAGGCAAAATGGCTATATGGGGTATGGGGATGGTCAATTTTTTTTCGTGGGCTTTACTATGGCTTGTGGGGTCGCGTTTTTCTCGTCTCGCCAAGAAAATGACGATGGGAAGGGTCCCTGAGCGAATCGGTGAAATTTTTGGGAAAAGTCACCGAGGTCTGTATATAGGCCCATAGGCTGGCCATGGGGGGTATAGGTCCAACCTGAGAAATTCACACACGTTCATTGTGATATGGGTTGCTTGGATTTATTTTTCACGTTTCGTCATTTAGAACACGATGGGAAGGGTCCCGGAGCGAAACGGTGAAATTTTTGGAAAAAGTCATCGAGGCCATTTTCCCTTTACCGAAAAGACACGGACGTACCCGAAAAGACACGAAGGTGAACGACGTTGTGGAAAAACCCCACAGACAGGTTAGTACATGCATTCCTATGATGTTCACAGGTTACGCCCATTCACGAAGGGCCGTCGCAGGGCGTAGTAGAAAAAAGCGCATTTCTAACCTTATTGACCTTATGGCGCAAGCAAGTATAACAAGTGCCCATGACTCACACGGTGTATAAAATCCTACCCAACAGGTACACTATAAAGCCACCTCTCTAGCCGTTCTCTTTTCATTCCCCACCATGGCAGCGAGCGGAACAGAGCTTGCGTTATTCCAACTGACGTCCGACGTCTACCTCATCGTCAATGACGATCACCTGGAGCTGGTCCAAGACGCACCGCAGAAGGTGAAGATTTTGTTATCGCTATCAGGCTGGACTCTATTGACACGATTGTTACAGGAAAAAGACCCCGAAAGGGATTTCATGCACGTGGAAGTCGGCGTGCACATACGCACTGCTGGAGAGGATTCCCTTTTTCCCCGGTTGGAACAGAGTGGAGATACCTATATCACACTCTGTCCACCCTTATGGATGGCACTGAAAGATGTACTCCCCGAGGTGGATGACTTACTACACCCCGAGGTGAAAGAAGGGACTGTGGCTACCCGGAAGCTTACACCTGGCTGCACCCTATTGTTGTACCCCAAACGAGTGGACCTCATCGATAGCGGACTTAGGTGTTGGTGTACGCCTGAACCCAAAGCGCACGTCTCTTTGTCAACGGAAGGATGGACTACCTTGAAACGGGTGTTGTTGGGTGACCTGCACGGTGATAGCATTCACCTGTGTGACGACGTCTACATTTTCTGCGGTCCCTTTTCCGCTCGACTCCTCTGTCTGACGGTGGTTTTACCCTGGACCCCGATCTATGGACGGCTTTGGAACAAGTAGTCCCCATTGTCGATAAGGTACTATCTCTATAGGAGCCACATAACCAATCAGAATAGTACGTATCACGGACTACACCCGTAGAGCTACATCTAGGCGCGCATGTGTGACCTGGTCTATAAAACACGTCCCTCTGGATCCTACACCTTCATTTCTACGGTTGCAGAGCCATGACGGATATCCAGCCCTATGCGACTCGCATTTTACAGCATGCCACCGTGGTTAATTCACTCACGGGTTACCGAGCAGTGGTCCGGTCCATGTTTGCAGATGGCGACGACAACGAGGGGGCGACGCCAGATCCTGAACGAGTTCACAGAAGCGGTCCTCGACAGAGTGCACTCAATGGAGAGGTGTGCCATCACTCACCACTACTGGACTATGACAGCCATCCTTGATGCTCGGGCTATGGACCACGAGCGCTCACGCCGGAACCAGCGACAGCTGGTTGGCCTCACAATAGTCTGTGCCCTATTGACCCTGGCGCTGTGGCATTGACAGTGGGACCTCACCATAAATACCAGGGTCAGACAGAGTGTGTGTCATTCACCGTTCGTCATTAGATCAAGCATGTCACCAGTCCTACGAGCCATCCTTCCCCTTACACCCCGGGTGGGGTTACACGTCTATGAAGATAAAGTCACCCTCGTGGAAGACCGTGGAGATGTTTGCTGGTCGCGCGCTGAGACCGTATCGAATACGGTTACGCTACACCGTGACGGCTGGACCAAATTTAAACGGGTGTTGAGTGGCGAGCTCGACGGACACCTCATCCACATAGACAATGCCATCTACGTACACCGTGGACCCTTCTTCCCACGCCTGGGCCGCTGCCAAGACCCTACGCGAGGCTTCACCCTAGACCCCGATCTGTGGACAGCCTTCGAGAAAGTGGTGCCTATCGTGGACCAGCTGTTTACACCGGACGAGCGGTCATCAGACGAGTTGGAGTGGGCTCGTGCCCTGAGAGAAGCAGCGGCAGAACCCAATGAACAAATGTCTAGCCATGAACCAGACGACGATGCCATTGATTACCCGGCTAGACTCAGTCAGCCCAGTGACATGACCACCCGATCCTTTGATCTCACGGGGTTCTCCCTATAAATACGAGAGACAGTCAAATCTGGTACCATTCACGTACTGACCATGACGGAGCGTATCTCAGCTTGACCCCCGAGGTTTTCCTGCACGTTTATGCGGATAAGGTCGATATCATGGCGGAGGTGGGAGACATCTGTGATGCGGACCCTACACAACCGTGCCCGGCCCACATTCGTCTGTCCCGGGAGGGCTGGACCAAATTCAAACGGGTGTTGTCTGGTGAACTGGACGGCGACCTCATTCACTTGTGTCACGATGTGTACATCCGACGCGGCCTTTTCTTTGCTCAATTGGCTCGGCTAGATGGGGGTACAGTGCATTTTACCCTTCACCCTGATCTATGGTCTGCATTGGAAGATGCCGTGGTAGATGTGGATCAAGTGCTTATCAAGCGGTCATCAGACGAATTGGACTGGTCATTTACCATGGACACTGTGGAAGCCAACGAAGAAAATCAGAAACTCCGGCCCAAGATATACCCGTTATAAATAAACGATAGAGCCAGGGTCCATCATCATTTGTCACCATGAAGCGCTGGGAGAAGGTGTTGGATAACTTATACTACAGTCCCGACAGTCCGGCGGCCTATAGTGCATTGTCGGCTCTCTATCGAGCGGCCAAACCCCAGGGGATACAAAAATCAACCTTCCTGTCCGTAACGTTTTCGAAGCCGCAATAATGACAAGAACCCAAGCTACATAATAATAGAAGGTTCAAGAGTTAAAAAAACCAAGCTTTCGATTCTATTGTTCGACTTCCTCCTTTGCAAACATAAAGTTTCTGAGTAAAACAAACCTCTCTTGACTTTCTGTAAAACAAAACTCTAATGATTATATATTCTAAAGGCAAACGTTAAGACGGAAATGTGATAATACTTTAGGTACTTTTTTACAATCTTCTATTTTGCATTGAAGTGGTTTAATTATATAATGATTGGTCAGAAACGACTTCGCCTCGCGCAATACACAGTTGTGATCCATGCTTAATCCACCCAGCAGGTATCGTCACCTGTCACCAGGTCTCTGCGTTAATTGCCACCGACCGGCCCCCACTTAATCACCCTAGCTGAACCCCTTATAGTGTCTTTCTCTAAAAATTTGCAAATTTTAAATTGAAATGGAAGCAAGAAGATATTTAATAATTAGACCAAATAAAGAACCATGAGATAGACCAGAATATGGTTTGTATAACGCCATGCTGGCAAATATCGTTGGCTGAACGGTGTTTTACCTATAAGCTTTTAAATGTGAGCTACTTTCGGCTTTTTCGTGAAAACCTATGCTGAGGTATAGGTTGAAAATGCAAATTGAACCCTCATTTTTAAATCAAATTGGAAGCAAGTAAAACATTTACCATGGGAAAATAAAATAGCACATCGTATGGATATACTATTCGAAATTAACTTAATATGCTGGCAAATGTTGTCACCCGAACAGAAATGCTTGATTTTCAGCTCCGAATAGCATGGTCCTATCTAATCTAGGTTAAATTTCGCAGGCCTTGTTGAGCAGTGGAGTCGATCTGCGCCTGACAGAGTTGTCTTCCCTTACCAATGAAAGTTGGACATGTGCAAACCGACGAAGGCACGGAATTCCTCAACAGACCGTTCCAACAGTTTCTGAAAGCCCAGAAGGTGTTTTTCTTCCATACGTACAACGAGACCAAGGCTTCCGTGGTGGAAAGGTTCAACAGGACATTCAAAGGCCGCATGTATAAATATTTCACCTATAAGAATACAAGGCGGTACATCGATGTTCTCCCGAAACTTGTGAGTGGTTACAATCGAGCCTATCATCGGAGTATAGAGAGAGCCCCCATTACCGTGATCCAACGCAATGAAGCCCAAGTCCGGCGTGTCTTGTACCCCAGGCAAATATAAAAAGCGGAATACGGACTTTACCCCTAAAATAGGGGAAAACCCCTATCAACCCTAGCCAAAAGGGCTAATATCGGTCCCCGGGCTTATTGGGACCTGCCTATCAAGTCAATGGGGTGGGTGCATGTGAAATTAGGATTTTTTCCCGAAACTTTAAAAAGCGGAACACGAATTTTACCCCTACAATAGGGGTCTGTATTATATAATATAAGGCAAAATGGCTATATGGGGTATGGGGATGGTCAATTTTTTTTCGTGGGCTTTACTATGGCTTGTGGGGTCGCGTTTTTCTCGTCTCGCCAAGAAAATGACGATGGGAAGGGTCCCTGAGCGAATCGGTGAAATTTTTGGGAAAAGTCACCGAGGTCTGTATATAGGCCCATAGGCTGGCCATGGGGGGTATAGGTCCAACCTGAGAAATTCACACACGTTCATTGTGATATGGGTTGCTTGGATTTATTTTTCACGTTTCGTCATTTAGAACACGATGGGAAGGGTCCCGGAGCGAAACGGTGAAATTTTTGGAAAAAGTCATCGAGGCCATTTTCCCTTTACCGAAAAGACACGGACGTACCCGAAAAGACACGAAGGTGAACGACGTTGTGGAAAAACCCCACAGACAGGTTAGTACATGCATTCCTATGATGTTCACAGGTTACGCCCATTCACGAAGGGCCGTCACAGGGCGTAGTAGAAAAAAGCGCATTTCTAACCTTATTGACCTTATGGCGCAAGCAAGTATAACAAGTGCCCATGACTCACACGGTGTATAAAATCCTACCCAACAGGTACACTATAAAGCCACCTCTCTAGCCGTTCTCTTTTCATTCCCCACCATGGCAGCGAGCGGAACAGAGCTTGCGTTATTCCAACTGACGTCCGACGTCTACCTCATCGTCAATGACGATCACCTGGAGCTGGTCCAAGACGCACCGCAGAAGGTGAAGATTTTGTTATCGCTATCAGGCTGGACTCTATTGACACGATTGTTACAGGAAAAAGACCCCGAAAGGGATTTCATGCACGTGGAAGTCGGCGTGCACATACGCACTGCTGGAGAGGATTCCCTTTTTCCCCGGTTGGAACAGAGTGGAGGTACCTATATCACACTCTGTCCACCCTTATGGATGGCACTGAAAGATGTACTCCCCGAGGTGGATGACTTACTACACCCCGAGGTGAAAGAAGGGACTGTGGCTACCCGGAAGCTTACACCTGGCTGCACCCTATTGTTGTACCCCAAACGAGTGGACCTCATCGATAGCGGACTTAGGTGTTGGTGTACGCCTGAACCCAAAGCGCACGTCTCTTTGTCACCGGAAGGATGGACTACCTTGAAACGGGTGTTGTTGGGTGACCTGCACGGTGATAGCATTCACCTGTGTGACGACGTCTACATTTTCTGCGGTCCCTTTTTCGCTCGACTCCTCTGAACGACGGTGGTTTTACCCTGGACCCCGATCTATGGACGGCTTTGGAACAAGTAGTCCCCATTGTCGATAAGGTACTATCTCTATAGGAGCCACATAACCAATCAGAATAGTACGTATCACGGACTACACCGTAGAGCTACATCTAGGCGCGCATGTGTGACATGGTCTATAAAACACGTCCCTCTGGATCCTACACCTTCATTTCTACGGTTGCAGAGCCATGACGGAGATCCAGCCCTATGCGACTCGCATTTTACAGCATGCCACCGTGGTTAATTCACTCACGGGTTACCGAGCAGTGGTCCGGTCCATGTTTGCAGATGGCGACGACAACGAGGGGCGACGCCAGATCCTGAACGAGTTCACAGAAGCGGTCCTCGACAGAGTGCACTCGATGGAGAGGTGTGCCATCACTCACCACTACTGGACTATGACAGCCATCCTTGATGCTCGGGCTATGGACCACGAGCGCTCACGCCGGAACCAGCGACGGCTGGTTGGCCTCACAATAGTCTGTGCCCTATTGACCCTGGCGCTGTGGCATTGACAGTGGGACCTCACCATAAATACCAGGGTCAGACAGAGTGTGTGTCATTCACCGTTCGTCATTAGATCAAGCATGTCACCAGTCCTACGAGCCATCCTTCCCCTTACACCCCGGGTGGGGTTACACGTCTATGAAGATAAAGTCACCCTCGTGGAAGACCGTGGAGATGTTTGCTGGTCGCCCGCTGAGACCGTATCGAATACGGTTACGCTACACCGTGACGGCTGGACCAAATTTAAACGGGTGTTGAGCGGCGAGCTCGACGGACACCTCATCCACATAGACAATGCCATCTACGTACACCGTGGACCCTTCTTCCCACGCCTGGGCCGCTACCAAGACCCTACGCGAGGCTTCACCCTAGACCCCGATCTGTGGACAGCCTTCGAGAAAGTGGTGCCTATCGTGGACCAGCTGTTTACACCGGACGAGCGGTCATCAGACGAGTTGGAGTGGGCTCGTGCCCTGAGAGAAGCAGCGGCAGAACCCAATGAACAAATGTCTAGCCATGAAGCAGACGACGATGCCATTGATTACCCGGCTAGACTCAGTCAGCCCAGTGACATGACCACCCGATCCTTTGATCTCACGGGGTTCTCCCTATAAATACGAGAGACAGTCAAATCTGGTACCATTCACGTACTGACCATGACGGAGCATATATACAGGCGTATCTCAGCTTGACCCCGAGGTTTTCCTGCACGTTTATGCGGATAAGGTCGATATCATGGAGGAGGTGGGAGACATCTGTGATGCGGACCCTACACAACCGTGCCCGGCCCACATTCGTCTGTCCCGGGAGGGCTGGACCAAATTCAAACGGGTGTTGTCTGGTGAACTGGGCGGCGACCTCATCCACTTGTGTCACGATGTGTACATCCGACGCGGCCCTTTCTTTGCTCAATTGGCTCGGCTAGATGGGGGTACAGTGCATTTTACCCTTCACCCTGATCTATGGTCTGCATTGGAAGATGCCGTGGTAGATGTGGATCAAGTGCTTATCAAGCGGTCATCAGACGAATTGGATGGTCATTTACCATGGACACTGTGGAAGCCAACGAAGAAAATCAGAAACTCCGGCCCAAGATATACCCGTTATAAATAAACGATAGAGCCAGGGTCCATCATCATTTGTCACCATGAAGCGCTGGGAGAAGGTGTTGGATAACTTATACTACAGTCCCGACAGTCCGGCGGCCTATAGTGCATTGTCGGCTCTCTATCGAGCGGCCAAACCCCAGGGGATACAAAAATCAACCTTCCTGTCCGTAACGTTTTCGAAGCCGCAATAATGACAAGAACCCAAGCTACATAATAATAGAAGGTTCAAGAGTTAAAAAAACCAAGCTTTCGATTCTATTGTTCGACTTCCTCCTTTGCAAACATAAAGTTTCTGAGTAAAACAAACCTCTCTTGACTTTCTGAGTAAAACAAAACTCTAATGATTATATATTCTAAAGGCAAACGTTAAGACGGAAATGTGATAATACTTTAGGTACTTTTTTACAATCTTCTATTTTGCATTGAAGTGGTTTAATTATATAATGATTGGTCAGAAACGACTTCGCCTCGCGCAATACACAGTTGTGATCCATGCTTAATCCACCCAGCAGGTATCGTCACCTGTCACCAGGTCTCTGCGTTAATTGCCACCGACCGGCCCCCACTTAATCACCCTAGCTGAACCCCTTATAGTGTCTTTCTCTAAAAATTTGCAAATTTTAAATTGAAATGGAAGCAAGAAGATATTTAATAATTAGACCAAATAAAGAACCATGAGATAGACCAGAATATGGTTTGTATAACGCCATGCTGGCAAATATCGTTGGCTGAACGGTGTTTTACCTATAAGCTTTTAAATGTGAGCTACTTTCGGCTTTTTCGTGAAAACCTATGCTGAGGTATAGGTTGAAAATGCAAATTGAACCCTCATTTTTAAATCAAATTGGAAGCAAGTAAAACATTTACCATGGGAAAATAAAATAGCACATCGTATGGATATACTATTCGAAATTAACTTAATATGCTGGCAAATGTTGTCACCCGAACAGAAATGCTTGATTTTCAGCTCCGAATAGCATGGTCCTATCTAATCTAGGTTAAATTTCGCAGGCCTTGTTGAGCAGTGGAGTCGATCTGCGCCTGACAGAGTTGTCTTCCCTTACCAATGAAAGTTGGACATGTGCAAACCGACGAAGGCACGGAATTCCTCAACAGACCGTTCCAACAGTTTCTGAAAGCCCAGAAGGTGTTTTTCTTCCATACGTACAACGAGACCAAGGCTTCCGTGGTGGAAAGGTTCAACAGGACATTCAAAGGCCGCATGTATAAATATTTCACCTATAAGAATACAAGGCGGTACATCGATGTTCTCCCGAAACTTGCGAGTGGTTACAATCGAGCCTATCACCGGAGTATAGAGAGAGCCCCCATTACCGTGACCCAACGCAATGAAGCCCAAGTCCGGCGTGTCTTGTACCCCAGACAAATATAAAAAGCGGAATACGGACTTTACCCCTAAAATAGGGGAAAACCCCTATCAACCCTAGCCAAAAGGGCTAATATCGGTCCCCGGGCTTATTGGGACCTGCCTATCAAGTCAATGGGGTGGGTGCATGTGAAATTAGGATTTTTTCCCGAAACTTTAAAAAGCGGAACACGAATTTTACCCCTACAATAGGGGTCTGTATTATATAATATAAGGCAAAATGGCTGTATGGGGTATGGGGATGGTCAATTTTTTTTCGTGGGCTTTACTATGGCTTGTGGGGTCGCGTTTTTCTCGTCTCGCCAAGAAAATGACGATGGGAAGGGTCCCTGAGCGAATCGGTGAAATTTTTGGGAAAAGTCACCGAGGTCTGTATATAGGCCCATAGGCTGGCCATGGGGGGTATAGGTCCAACCTGAGAAATTCACACACGTTCATTGTGATATGGGTTGCTTGGATTTATTTTTCACGTTTCGTCATTTAGAACACGATGGGAAGGGTCCCGGAGCGAAACGGTGAACTTTTTGGAAAAAGTCATCGAGGCCATTTTCCCTTTACCGAAAAGACACGGACGTACCCGAAAAGACACGAAGGTGAACGACATTGTGGAAAAACCCCACAGACAGGTTAGTACATGCATTCCTATGATGTTCACAGGTTACGCCCATTCACGAAGGGCCGTCGCAGGGCGTAGTAGAAAAAAGCGCATTTCTAACCTTATTGACCTTATGGCGCAAGCGAGTATAACAAGTGCCCATGACTCACACGGTGTATAAAATCCTACCCAACAGGTACACTATAAAGCCACCTCTCTAGCCGTTCTCTTTTCATCCCCCACCATGGCAGCGAGCGGAACAGAGCTTGCGTTATTCCAACTGACGTCCGACGTCTACCTCATCGTCAATGACGATCACCTGGAGCTGGTCCAAGACGCACCACAGAAGGTGAAGATTTTGTTATCGCTATCAGGCTGGACTCTATTGACACGATTGTTACAGGGAAAAGACCCCGAAAGGGATTTCATGCACGTGGTAGTCGGCGTGCACATACGCACTGCTGGAGAGGATTCCCTTTTTCCCCAGTTGGAACAGAGTGGATGTACCTATATCACACTCTGTCCACCCTTATGGATGGCACTGAAAGATGTACTCCCCGAGGTGGATGACTTACTACACCCCGAGGTGAAAGAAGGGACTGTGGCTACCCGGAAGCTTACACCTGGCTGCACCCTATTGTTGTACCCCAAACGAGTGGACCTCATCGATAGCGGACTTAGGTGTTGGTGTACGCCTGAACCCAAAGCGCACGTCTCTTTGTCACCGGAAGGATGGACTACTTTGAAACGGGTGTTGTTGGGTGACCTGCACGGTGATAGCATTCACCTGTGTGACGACGTCTACATTTTCTGCGGTCCCTTTTTCGCTCGACTCCTCTGTCTGAACGACGGTGGTTTTACCCTGGACCCGGATGTATGGACGGCTTTGGAACAAGTAGTCCCCATTGTCGATAAGGTACTATCTCTATAGGAGCCACATAACCAATCAGAATAGTACGTATCACGGACTACACCCGTAGAGCTACATCTAGGCGCGCATGTGTGATATGGTCTATAAAACACGTCCCTCTGGATCGCACACCTTCATTTCTACGGTTGCAGAGCCATGACGTAGATCCAGCCCTATGCGACTCGCATTTTACAGCATGCCACCCTGGTTAATTCACTCACGGATTACCGAGCAGTGGTCCGGTCCATGTTTGCAGATGGCGACGACAACGAGGGGCGACGCCAGATCCTGAACGAGTTCACAGAAGCGGTCCTCGACAGAGTGCACTCGGTGGAGAGGTGTGCCATCACTCACCACTACTGGACTATGACAGCCATCCTTGATGCTCGGGTTATGGACCACGAGCGCTCACGCCGGAACCAGCGACGGCTGGTTGGCCTCACAATAGTCTGTGCCCTATTGACCCTGGCGCTGTGGCATTGACAGTGGGACCTCACCATAAATACCAGGGTCAGACAGAGTGTGTGTCATTCACCGTTCGTCATTAGATCAAGCATGTCACCAGTCCTACGAGCCATCCTTCCCCTTACACCCCGGGTGGGGTTACACGTCTATGAAGATAAAGTCACCCTCGTGGAAGACCGTGGAGATGTTAGCTGGTCGCGCGCTGAGACCGTATCGAATACGGTTACGCTACACCGTGACGGCTGGACCAAATTTAAACGGGTGTTGAGCGGCGAGCTCGACGGACACCTCATTCACATAGACAATGCCATCTACGTACACCGTGGACCCTTCTTCCCACGCCTGGGCCGCTGCCAAGACCCTACGCGAGGCTTCACCCTAGACCCCGATCTGTGGACAGCCTTCGAGAAAGTGGTGCCTATCGTGGACCAGCTGTTTACACCGGACGAGCGGTCATCAGACGAGTTGGAGTGGGCTCGTGCCCTGAGAGAAGCAGCGGCAGAACCCAATGAACAAATGTCTAGCCATGAACCAGACGACGATGCCATTGATTACCCGGCTAGACTCAGTCAGCCCAGTGACATGACCACCCGATCCTTTGATCTCACGGGGTTCTCCCTATAAATACGAGAGACAGTCAAATCTGGTACCATTCACGTACTGACCATGACGGAGCATATAATACTGGCGTATCTCAGCTTGACCCCCGAGGTTTTCCTGCACGTTTATGCGGATAAGGTCGATATCATGGAGGAGGTGGGAGACATCTGTGATGCGGACCCTACACAACCGTGCCCGGCCCACATTCGTCTGTCCCGGGAGGGCTGGACCAAATTCAAACGGGTGTTGTCTGGTGAACTGGACGGCGACCTCATCCACTTGTGTCACGATGTGTACATCCGACGCGGCCCTTTCTTTGCTCAATTGGCTCGGCTAGATGGGGGTACAGTGCATTTTACCCTTCACCCTGATCTATGGTCTGCATTGGAAGATGCCGTGGTAGATGTGGATCAAGTGTTTCAAGAGCGGTCATCAGACGAGCTGGACTGGTCATTTACCATGGACACTGGACACAGAAAATCAGAAAGAAACTCCGGCCCAAGATATACCCGTTATAAGTAAACGATAGAGCCAGGGTCCGTCATCATTTGTCACCATGAAGAGCCGGGAGAAGGTGTTGGATAACTTATACTACAGTCCCCTCAGTCCGGCGGCCTATAGTGCATTGACGGCTCTCTATTGAGCGGCCAAACCCCAGGGGATACAACGTGCCCAAGTCCGAGATTGGTTAAGAAAACAAGACACCTATACCTTACATCGAGCTGCCCGTCGCCATTTTCTACGGAACCGGGTCATCGTGGAGGACTAGATGCCCAGTGGCAAGCGGATTTGGTCGATATGAGTGCCTTTGCCAAACACAACGATGGGAATCGGTATATCTTGACGTGCATCGATATCCTGTCGAATATGCGTGGGTGGTACCATCCGGACGAAAACGGGGGCGAATCTCATAGCGGCGTTCAAGGACATCTTCAAGACCGGGCGCAAACCATTGTATTTGCAAACCGACGAAGGCACGGAATTCTCAACAGACCGTTCCAACAGTTTCTGAAAGCCCAGAAGGTGTTTTTCTTCCATACGTACAACGAGACCAAGGCTTCCGTGGTGAAAAGGTTCAACAGGACATTCAAAGGCCCCATGTATAAATATTTCACCTATAAGAATACAAGGCGGTACATCGATGTTCTCCCGAAACTTGTGAGGGGTTACAATCGAGCCTATCATCGGAAGTATAGAGAGAGCCCCCATTACCGTGACCCAACGCAATGAAGCCGTCGGCGTGTCTTGTACCCCAGGCAAGCTATAAAAAGCGGAATACGGACTTTACCCCTAAAATAGGGGAAAACCCCTATCAACCCTAGCCAAAAGGGCTAATATCGGTCCCCGGGCTTATTGGGACCTGCCTATCAAGTTAATGGGAATGGGGTGGGTGCATGTAAAATTAGGATTTTTGTCCCGAAACTATAAAAAGCGGAACACGAACTTTACCCCTACAATAGGGGTCTGTATTATACAATATAAGGGAAAATGGCTGTATGGGGTATGGGGATGGTCAATTTTTTTCGTGGGCTTTACTATGGCTGGTGGGGTCGCGTTTTTCTCGTCTCGCCAAGAAAATTACGATGGGAAGGGTCCCTGAGCGAATCGGTGAAATTTTTGGGAAAAGTCACCGAGGTCTGTATATAGGCCCATAGGCTGGCCATGGGGGGTATAGGTCCAACCTGAGAAATTCACACACGTTCATTGTGATATGGGCTGCTTGGATTTATTTTTCACGTCTCGTCATTTAGAACACGATGGGAAGGGTCCCGGAGCGAAACGGTGAAATTTTTGGAAAAAGTCACCGAGGCCATTTTCCCTTTACCGAAAAGACACGGACGTACCCGAAAAGACACGAAGGTGAACGACATTGTGGAAAAACCCCACAGACAGGTTAGTACATGCATTCCTATGATGTTCACAGGTTACGCCGATTCACGAAGGCCCGTCACAGGGCGTAGTAGAAAAAAGCGCATTTCTAACCTTATTGACCTTATGGCGCAAGCGAGTATAACAAGTGCCCATGACTCACACGGTGTATAAAACCCTACCCAACAGGTACACTATAAAGCCACCTCTCTAACCGTTCGCTCTTCATTTCCCACCATGGCAGCGAGCGGAACAGAGCTTGCGTTATTCCAACTGACGTCCGACGTCTACCTCATCCTCAATGACGATCACCTGGAGCTGGTCCAAGACGCACCGCAGAAGGTGAAGATTTTGTTATCGCTATCAGGCTGGACTCTATTGACACGATTGTTACAGGGAAAAGACCCCGAAAGGGATTTCATGCACGTGGAAGTCGGCGTGCACATACGCACTGCTGGAGAGGATTCCCTTTTCCCCCGGTTGGAACAGAGTGGAGGTACCTATATCACACTCTGTCCACCCTTATGGATGGCACTGAAAGATGTACTCCCCGAGGTGGATGACTTACTACACCCCGAGGTGAAAGGAGGGACTGTGGCTACCCGGAGGCTTACACCTGGCTGCACCCTATTGTTGTACCCCAAACGAGTGGACCTCATCGATAGCGGACTTAGGTGCTGGTGTACGCCTGAACCCAAAGCGCACGTCTCTTTGTCACCGGAAGGATGGACTACCTTGAAACGGGTGTTGTTGGGTGACCTCCATGGTGATAGCATTCACCTGTGTGACGACGTCTATATTTTCTGCGGTCCCTTTTTCGCTCGACTCCTCTGTCTGAACGACGGTGGTTTTACCCTGGACCCCGATCTATGGACGGCTTTGGAACAAGTAGTGTCCATTGTCGATAAGGTACTATCTCTATAGGAGCCATATAACCAATCAGAATAGTACGTATCACGGACTACACCCGTAGAGCTACATCTGGGCGCGCATGTGTGACATGGTCTATAAAACACGTCGCTCTGGATCCCACACCTTCATTTCTACGGTTGCAGAGCCATGACGGAGATCCAGCCCTATGCGACTCGCATTTTACAGCATGCCACCGTGGTTATTTCACTCACGGGTTACCGAGCAGTGGTCCGGTCCATGTTTGCAGATGGCGACGACAACGAGGGGCGACGCCAGATCCTGAACGAGTTCACAGAAGCGGTCCTCGACAGAGTGCACTCGATGGAGAGGTGTGCCATCACTCACCACTACTGGACTATGACAGCCATCCTTGATGCTCGGGCTATGGACCACGAGCGCTCATGCCGGAACCAGCGACAGCTGGTTGGCCTCACAGTAGTCTGTGCCCTATTGACCCTAGCGCTGTGGCATTGACAGTGGGACCTCACCATAAATACGAGGATCAGACAGTGTGTGTGTCATTCACCGTTCGTCATTGGATCAAGCATGTCACCAGTCCTACGAGCCATCCTTCTCCTTACACCCCGGGTGGGGTTACACGTCTATGAAGATAAAGTCACCCTCGTGGAAGACCGTGGAGATGTTTGCTGGTCGCGCGCTGAGACCGTATCGAATACGGTTACGCTACACCGTGACAGCTGGACCAAATTTAAACGGGTGTTGAGCGGCGAGCTCGACGGACACCTCATCCACATAGACAATGCCATCTGCGTACACCGTGGACCCTTCTTCCCACGCCTGGGCCGCTACCAAGACCCTACGCGAGGCTTCACCGTAGACCCCGATCTGTGGACAGCCTTCGAGAAAGTGGTGCCTATCGTGGACCAGCTGTTTACACCGGACGAGCGGTCATCATAGTTGGAGTGGGCTCGTGCCCTGAGAGAAGCAGCGGCAGAACCAAATGAACAACTGTCTAGCCATGAACCAGACGACGATGCCATTGATTACCCGGCTAGACTTTGACCACCCGATCCTTTGATCTCACGGGGTTCTCCCTATAAATACGAGAGATAGTCAAATCTGGTACCATTCACGTACTGACCATGACGGAGCATATAATACTGGCGTATCTCAGCTTGACCCCCGAGGTTTTCCTGCACGTGTATGCGGATACGGTCGATATCATGGAGGAGGTGGGAGACATCTGTGATGCGGACGCTACACAACCGTGCCCGGCCCACATTCGTCTGTCCCGAGAGGGCTGCACCAAATTCAAACGGGTGTTGTCTGGTGAACTGGACGGCGACCTCATCCACTTGTGTCACGATGTGTACATCCGACGCGGCCCTTTCTTTGCTCAATTGGCTCGGCTAGATGGGGATACAGTGCATTTTACCCTTCACCCTGATCTATGGTCTGCATTGGAAGATGCCGTAGTAGATGTGGATCAAGTGCTTATCAAGCGGTCATCAGACGAGTTGGACTGGTCATTTTCCATGGACACTGTGGAAGCCAACGAAGAAAATCAGAAAGAAACTCCGGCCCAAGATATACCCGTTATAAATAAACGATAGAGCCAGGGTCCATCATCATTTTGTCACCATGAAGCACTGGGAGAAGGTGTTGGATAACTTATAATAGTCCCGACAGTCCGGCGGCCTATAGTGCATTGTCGGCTCTCTATCGAGCGGCCAGACCCCAGGGGATACAACGTGCCCAAGTCCGAGATTGGTTAAGAAAACAAGACACCTATACCTTACATCGATCTGTCCGTCGCCATTTTCTACGGAACCGGGTCATCGTGGGAGGAATAGATGCACAGTGGCAAACGGATTTGGTCGATATGAGCGCCTTTGCCAAACACAACGATGGGAATCGGTATATCTTGACGTGCATCGATATCCTATCGAAGTATGCGTGGGTGGTACCCATCCGGACGAAAACGGGGGCGAATCTCATGGCGGCGTTCAAAGACATCTTCAAGACCGGGCGCAAACCTTTGTATTTGCAAACCGACGAAGGCACGGAATTCCTCAACAGACCGTTCCAACAGTTTCTGGAAGCCCAGAAGGTGTTTTTCTTCCATACGTACAACGAGACCAAGGCTTCCGTGGTGGAAAGGTTCAACAGGACATTCCAAGGCCGCATGTATAAATATTTCACCTATAAGAATACAAGGCGGTACATCGATGTTCTCCCGAAACTTGTGAGTGGTTACAATCGAGCCTATCACCGGAGTATAGAGAGAGCCCCCATTACCGTGACCCAACGCAATGAAGCCCAAGTCCGGCGTGTCTTGTACCCCAGGCAATCGCAGCGAACGACGAAGGCGGTGTTCAAGGTCAGGGACCCTGTACGGATCAGTAAAGTCAAAGGTCAATTTGAGAAAAGTTACTTGCCCAACTGGAGCGATGAGCACTTCCTGATTAAACGGCGCCTACCCCGACAGCAGCGAGTCTATGAACTGGAAGATCTTCAAGGGGAACCGTTGCTAGGGACGTTTACGAGACGGAATTACAGCCTGTCGTAAAAACACAGCAAGACTACTACACGGTGGAGCAGATTTTGAAAACGGAACGTCGACGTGGTAAACTGTTTCATTTCGTCAAATGGCAAGGCTGGCCCAGTTCCTTCAATTCCTGGGTCGCTGCCAACCAGGTGAAACGACTATAAAGCCAGACACCACTGCCGTCATCGTTCATTCCACGTCCGACCACAGTGCTATGGACAAACAGCAGCTGCCTCTGAACACAGCGTCTCCCAAAACGCGCAAAGCGCAAGTGGGCTTTGTGGTGATACTGCTAACATTGCTGAGTGTGTTGTACGGAGGTGTGTTTTACGACGTAGCCTATGTCAGCACGTTACTTAACCAAATGAGAACACCAGCCACCAGTGAAACCGGTCTACAGATAGCACCAGTCAACCCCGTATCGAGCCCAGTCACCACCACATCCCGTGTACAAGCCACGTCGAGCTCCACACCAAGCTCCACACCTACACCAAGAACACCCACTACGTCTGAAGACCCACCGGATTTCATCCCTCACAGTGAACAGACAACGACGACCGACGTTGTACCCACCACCATCATCACTCGCAGTGAACAGACGACGACCGACGTTGTACCCACCACCACCACTCCAGTTCACTCGTATGAAATTTACAAGAGCGACGGCTCAGCATCATCTACATTGTGCAGAATCTGTTCAGTAAAAACAAAGAACATCGGAACATCAGCTTAAATGCCCACTACCTGGTGGTCTTCAAAACCCCGAGAGATACCACTCAACTGCTGCACCTGGCGAGACAGATGTATCCCGGCCGCACGCCGTTTGCGTTGGAAGCCTTTAAAGATGCCACAACCACTCAGCACGGGTATATGCTCTTCGACCTCAAGCAAGCCACCCCCGACCACCTTCGACTACGGACCGCCATCTTTCCCGGAGAGGCCCACCACGTGTACACGCAAAAATAATGTAAATACACCCACAGTGGCTCCCCCAGCTGGAGTGTGTGTTTGATGATGGGGATAATAAAAAGAATGAATACCACAGCATGGTTGACTTTGTCTCTGAGGTAGATAAAAAGGGCAGAGTTGTGGGTTCTGGCATTAGTTGTACATGATGTCCGCGCGAGTACGGAAGCACGCTCCCACGCTCCGTGTATTGAAGACGGCCCCACCCGAGTTGGTCCGAACCATTGTACGCGGTGCGGACCCTGACCTTGTACGCTGTCTGTGCGAGATCGGGTACAACCTGTTAAAAGGCAACGTACCACTGACTCCGGCTCAGAAGACCAAGTTGGCCCAGCATAAGACAGGTCTCCGAACCTTAGTCCAGAAGCGGGTCCCTCAAACACAAAAGAAAAAGCTGTTACAGAAAGGCGGCTTTCCCGGGGCCATCTTAGCACCGTTGGTCGCTTCCGTGTTGGGTCCAGTATTGGGTGGACTCTTCGGCCGATAATGAACCACACGAAAAAAATGGTCCTCGTAGAACCACGGTTCCTTCAAAACCTCCAATCGGCCTACCCTGTCCCACCTACGGTGAAGACCATAAACACCCTCGATGGAGAGATGCAACAGATCTTACAGAGACCGGGGTTAAGCGACAGTGAGAAAGTACAACGATACAATGAGACGCTTCAACGGTACATGACGTTCATGGACCAATACAAAACCTTCTCTACCCCACCACCACCACCACTTGACACACCGCCGACCTCAGCACCGCTCCAACAGCCGCCATGACCAGGGGTAGCACCCACAGCCACACAGTGGGTGGAAGACGAAGTGCTGAAGAGTGTACCTGCATCGTTCAAGAAACAAGCTGGCCTGGTATTACAACGGATGAAACAGAATCCTAACATGACTTGGAATGATAAAGGCGAACTACTGGTACAGAATCAGGTGGTTCCCGGCACCCACATGACGGATTTAGTGAATGACCTGATGTGTCAACGCAGGTCGCACACGGATCCTCGAGGATGGGAGGTCTTCGCTCAAGGCTTGAAAGACATGCATGTACCACAGGAATTGATGGGGAACCCCCACCGCTGGGCCTTTATGCAGCGTGACTCACCGAGTCGTGCACCACGACAGACTCCACAACCTTGCAAATCCGAATGGGAACCGGAGTCACCCCCCAAAACACCACCACCACAACGCGCACCTTCTTTTCAGGCCTTTAAAAAACCACCCTCGATCAGGACACCCCACATCTCCAGAGCCGTGACACGTAGCAAGTCAACGCGACGAACACGACGCCGGACAAAACCGCCCAAGGCCTGGAACACCTATTAAAACCAACAGCAGCAGCAGGACAGCTCAGTCGCCATGTTTTACCTCACCCTACCCAGTAACAGTTCGCTGGATGTGTTTCCTGACAACACCGTGGCCAAGTACGTGACTCAATTACCGTAACCGTTGCATTTACCTGGACTCTGGGAATGTGGCCTCGTGGATATCCAATAGCCTTACTCGTGGTACAGCGTGCGAACCAATGAAGTGTGGTACGAGGTGACCTACGAAGGCAAAGATACCCGACTCACCCTCCCCGAAGGCCAATACGATACTCCCAAGGAGTTCATGGGTGGGCTGTCAAAACTGTTGCATTATAAGGCTCTACAGGAGGTCACGAATACATCAAAACCCATCAAATCCTTCCCCTTCAGGAATCACGTGGACTTCGATTACAACGCACACAACGACAAGGCACAGCTTATCGTCACCGCCAACGCGAGTGTCGTACTGAGTCCTATCCTACAGCAAATGCTGGGTTTCGATCTACAGACGTTCGCTGGTCCCACCGCCCACCAAGACGAGATCCCGATGGATATGAAGTCGGGTATGTACGGACTCTACGTCTACTCGGACGTGGTGGACAGCCACATCGTGGGCGATATCAACACACCTCTGTTACGGGTGGTCCCCATTAAAAATAAGTATGTCGATCAAGTCACCCAAAGTTTCACCCACATGCTCTACCTGCCCATACGACAAACTGACATCAACACGATCACGGTGGATACAAGAGATGACACGGGACGACCGGTGGCATTCGAACGAGGAAAAGTGGTGCTGACACTTCATTTTCGACAAGCACGTGCTCCCCACTTTGCATAATGAAAGTACCTTACGAGTGCGATGCACGCAGCTATATGGACTATTATGCCCAACAGGCCAGGGGTGGCTTTCCCGTCTTTAGCGGTGCACGCATGCAACGAGGACATGGACTGGGGAACATACTCGGCAGCATCGTCAAAACGTTCCTGCCCTTGGTGACGCGTGGGATGAAAGCAATCGGCAAACAAGCGGTACGCAGTGGACTGCAAGTGGCCGGTGATGTCTTGGGGGGTGCGGCACCCAAAGAAGCCTTGAAACGGCGGGCCAAAGAAGCGGGAGGCGTCTTGGTGGCCAAGGCACAACGCACCGTAGGGAATAAAAGAGCTGCCCCACCGAAATCACGCACCAGTCGACGACCGACCCAGCGACGACGCACATCGAAGACCCAGGATATCTTTTCTTAAAACATGTCCTTGATCCACGCCGAGTCCTGTCCCTCCACCAACAGTGAATTTGATTTGTGGACCGTGCCGCCCACACAGACCAGTGCCGAACAAGGATTATGGGTGGAGCATCTTCCGCTCTCCAGCATCAACGAAACAGGGCCCATCGAGTTCACCATCAGTAATGCGGATACGGCCTATGTGGATTTAGCCCATACATACTTGTATGTGAAAGCCAAGGTCGTCAATGGGGATGGCTCCAGAATCACCCAAGCTGCAACGGTGGGCCCGACGAATCTCTGGCTGCACTCGATGTTTCAACAGGTGGATATATTTCTCAGCGACAAACGCATCAGTGACTCGACCCCTATCGAGCCTACATCGAGACACTGTTGTCGTATGGCCGAGAGGCTAAAAAATCTCAGCTGACAGCCGCTTTATTCTACCAGGACACACCCGAGCACATGGACACGGTGGACAATGTGGGATATACCAAACGGAAGGCTTTCACTGCGAACGGTGCCTCGGTGGATCTCATGGGTCGACTACACGCAGACATGTTCATGCAAGACCGGTACCTCTTGAACAAGATCCCCGTCAAAATCCGACTGATACGGGCGCCTCCGACCTTCGCCTTGATGGCCACTAACGTAGATGGGCATGCAGCTGACTATAAGATTGTTATCCAAGAC
>JAVTVY010004725.1:0-41695 GCA_036873755.1 Hanleya hanleyi
ACAGGCTAACATTCCTAATCACACAGGTTAACATTCCTAATCACACAGGCTAACATTCCTAATCACACAGGCTAACATTCCTAATCACACAGGCTAACATTCCTAATCACACAGGCTAACATTCCTAATCACACAGGTTAACATTCCTAATCACACAGGCTAATATTCCTAATCACGCTGGCTAACATTCCTAATCACACAGGCTAACATCACTAATCACACAGGCTAACATTCCTAATCACACAGGCTAACATTCCTAATCACACAGGCTAACATTCCTAATCACACTGACTAACATTCCTAATCACACAGGCTAACATTCCTAATCACACAGGCTAACATTCCTAATCACACTGACAGACTAACATCCCTAATCACACTGGCTAACATCTGTTTTACATGAGGAAATTCATGACGATAGTGCACTTAAATCCCCGTGCTCGAGAACCGAAGTTAGGGGTTCATATTTACGTGAATGTATGAATTTCCTGCTGTGCATTTGGGTTTTACAGGATACTGCCGGTAATGTTTCTTTATATTGATGGATGCACACTTTTAACGAGCACAGGAAGCTATCGCTAGTCAGCCGTCGTTCATAAAAACTCCGGGTCCATCATCAAAATTATCTATTCACAATATACGATCTGCACAAATTCCAGACTTCAAATATGTAATAAAACAACTTAAGCCGCGGAAACAAGGGTCAACAGAAAACAGATTCACGTGTTATCTCAGAAATAACTAATAATAACAGATTCACGTGTTATCTCAGAAATAACTAATAATAACAGATTCACGTGTTATCTCAGAAATAACTAATAATAACAGATTCACGTGTTATCTCAGAAATAACTAATAATAACCTACCAACAATTAACCTAACTCGATTTTCATACGTTATATAGGAAGGAAATGAGGTATAGAGTTTAAGTGGGAAGTCTGCAAGCTTCATATCTTAACTGCTCATTGAGAAAATTAACATCAAATAGCGTATTTGTAAGGAGTTCTTCAACTATTCAAATATAAAAGGACCAAACGTTCATTTTAAAATGCCCGTCTACGATATTTCACTTCCTCCGTAAAAGAACAGAATAAAGTTTTCCATTTATGAATCACCGATTCTCTTGTAGAGTTAAAGAAATCGAGTTTTGGATGTATAAGAAAAGTTACTTTCTCGTATAAACACTGCACATTTTTGCTGATGCCCAAAATTATATTTTTCAAAGAATCGAGTTTTTTTTAATTCAAACTGTATCTTTATCTTAACTGATAATACAGAATAAATTTCGCGAAAGCAAAAACGGACTGGATCGCTGATGCAGAACAACCAGTCTGGTTTTATTTTTGGGCCCTACTTTTTCTTAAAATTTCATATTCCCTAGATTTGGATTAGTTATGTGCTGTTTCGTAATGTAAAAGTAATTCAATTTGAGAATAGGAGACTATACTATACAGTAGTATATGTTTTTACCTTTGCAGATGAGTATCCTCCCTTTACTCCATGACCAGACTTTTGAGGATAGAATGTACGTTTGGGGTAGGACCGCTGCCGTCTGTGCTTTTACGGAAATTGCTGCCGGGAGAAATCATGTAGGATTTCCTTTAATCTGCCTTTCTCGTGGGCGCGAGGCTGTCTAGCTTCTCACAGCGAACTCTGGGTCGCAAAAGTTCATTTCAATATGAGAAAATATGAGGAAATAAGTGAAGCTTGTGATAACTGGCATAACTGGAAACGAGAATGATTCGGCTCACGTGCCATAGTGTAGCTATGATAAAGGGAGTAATTGGGGCTCATGTTCCATGTGTAGCTAAGACAAGAAGAGTAAGATAAGAGTAAGGAAGTGGGGTTTTCTCATATAAAGCAGCGTTGGACATGAAAAGTACAAAACTGGTCCCTGAGCAGCGGATTTCTCTCCCAGAGTTCCAATACAAACTAGTACCGCATTAAATTAACTGATCATGAATACAAATTCTGTTTCAAGGCATTTTGTATGAGACAGCGCGGACCTAAATTCGAGAAAGCAGATTTTCTCTATTTTTGAGTCACTGAATTTCTACACCCTAAGTTGGGGTACTGAAATAATAAATTAGGAAAGTACTGCTTTAATCCAAATATAAATTTAAAATTTTGGCTTTTACACAGAAAGTGTTAACTTAAAAATAATCGGATATTTAAGTATTAGTTTATTTTTTAAATGTCATTATTATAATCATTTACAGAAAACCTATCCGGTACAGAATTTGGATAAGTTTGAAGGCGATATCATTCTTGACAGAGATGGTGTTGACAGGTTTGTGTCTGATTTCCCGTTCGACAATCAACGTTCTCAGGTATTTCTCTTATCGACGGGACAAATAGTCCACGGACTTCACCGTCCCCCTTCGCGACCTTGGCCGACAGCCCAGACACACAGGAGGAACAGAGTAAAGAGAAAAATGATATCAACGGAAACCAAGTATTGGAGCGGCATCATACCCTGGAAAATTGTCGATCCCGCTTTCAGTACGTTTTCAAGATCATCTTTCTGTAATGATAAACCAAGTATTGTCACTCATAGCTGGTTTATATATTGTTTATGTATCGTAAATATAGGAAAAACATCATAGCAGGCGCAATGCTGCCCAGAATGCTATTCGGGGAAAAGTGGGAGAAACAGAACGACGAAAATAGAGGCTCGAGATGACCTGACCTCGTCCGCTGTTTTTGATGATGACCTGATCTCGTGGTCTATTTGGTGATTTCCCCACCTGTTTGTGGCGATGACCTTACCTCATGACCTATTTGGTGATGATTCCACTCGTCACCTGTTTGTGGCGATGACCTGACCTCATGACCTATTTGGTGATGATTCCATTCGTCACCTGTTTGTGGCGATGACCTGACCTCATGATCTATTTGGTGATGATTCCACTAGTCACCTGTTTGTGGCGTTGAACTGACATCGTTACCTATTTGGTGATGACCACACTTGTCACCTTGTGGTAATGACCTGACTTCGTGAACTATTTGGTGATGACCCCACTCGTCACATGACCTAGCCTCGATCGTGATCTATTTTGTGATTGACCCAATCGTTACTTATTTGTGGTGATGATCTTACATCGTGACCTACTTGGTGATGACCTGAACTCGTGACCTATTTGATGATGACCCCACTCTTCACCTGTTTGTGGCGATGACCCGACCTGACCTATTTGGTGATGACTTCTCCTCGTCACCTGTTCGTGACGATGACCTGGCTCGTGACCTATTTGGCGATAATCCCACTCGTCTCCTGTTTGTGACGATGACCTGACTTCGTGAACTATTTGGTGATGACCCCATTCGTCACATGACCTAGTCTCGATCGTGATCTATTTTATGATTAACCCAATCGTCACTTATTTGTGGTGATGATCTTACATCGTGACCTACTTGGTGATGACCTGAACTCGTGACCTATTTGGTTATGACCCGCCTGTTTGTGGCGATGACCCGACCTGACTTTTTTGGTGATAATCCCACTCGTCACCTGTTTGTGGCGATGACCTGACCTCGTCACCTATTTGGTGATGACCCCTCCTCGTCACCTGTTTGTGGTGATGACCTTATCTCTCCACTTATGTGGCGATGATCCCTCCTCGTCACCTGTTCGTGGTGATGACCTAACATCGTCACCTGTTCGTGGTGATGACCTAACATCATCACCTGTTCGTGGTGATGACCTAACATCGTCACCTGTTCGTGGTGATGACCTAACATCGTTACCTGTTCGTGGTGATGACCTAACATCATCACCTGTTCGTGGTGATGACCTAACATCGTCACCTGTTTGATGATTCCTCACACTTTGCCATAAAAATTGTAACGTCCAGATGAATTATCACCTATTTCGTGTCTGTGCTGGAACATATAGAATTTAGTGTATTTCCTGATTGAGAGAGAATTGTGTATTAACTCTCATTGCGTTATATCCTTGTATGATTAAGGAAATAATTCACGTTCTGATTCTATGTTTGAATGATTTGTATTTTACTGATTCCATTATTTTGCAATCATCCCGCCATACCATACGTTGAGTACCGGTATATCAATATAGCTCCAATATAACCGTAAAGGCACCACTGTTTGCAGGGTATCATATTTCTTTATTTACTGATTCCATTATAATTCTGTTCTAGGTATAGATGAGGCGGAGGTAATACGGTCGGCGTTTCGCCACTGGGAGGATCTTACTTGCATACGATTCAAGGAGATAACAGATCCATCATTGAACTTTACAATAGCAAACGAGACGATATCATCTCGGAGAATTACGGTGCAGCAAGCCGTTGCTGGGGCCAACTTAACACAAAGACGATTTCTGGGTTATCCAAATTTGACTATGCCAGCCATGTCAGCACCTGTAGGTCCTGAAGAAGATATTGGACCGCATCTACAGTTTAAACGTGGACAAGGGTCAGTGAGTTATAGAAACCGTCGTTGCATTGGAAACTTTTCATACTTGGTCATACAGAAGCTTTTCTGGTGAAATAGATTGACGCTGTGAATATTCTCGGGCGATACTTTAATTACGAAAGCATAAGCTATTTTACTGACCATTGATCTGCCATCTACTTGTATACTAGCACTGCTCTAACATATATAACGTATCATTGATCTATGCAAAATCAATGGAACGTCAGTGCGACAGACAAGCAGATCATTCTCTTGATAAGATGACGATTGTTACGTTTTCGTCTACAAAACTGTTTGTGGTCTCCTTATGATCATCTGCCGCTCGTCTACATGTTGTGTTTCTGTGGCAAATGTCACAGCTTGTCATAAAATGTCTCGGCATTTTTGCTACAAGATTTCACAGCCAAAAACTGAGATAATTCTAGTAGTATTGCCCGATCTTTCAACAATCGCAGTTTTCGTTCACATCGAGCACATTGACGTACAGCACGACCCACGGCCTCTCAGTCTTTCATTGAGCTAAAATGGGGCTCACATGCGCTCAAACAACTCATTTTGAAACTTTATTGTGTGTTCACAATCATCGCTACATCTTCATCGTGCAAGACTTCGAAGTTTAGCTCTACCATCACTTTTGTGAAGAACAAATCGGAGCATGCCACCAACCGTAGTTAAGCAGCTGACGGCCTCTCGGATATTGTTCTTGTCTAACCCACACCTGACGTCAGTGGTGATGTCATTAAATTTAGTGGGCTCGCCCACTAACCTTACCCAATTAAAAACATATTTTTCAAAGCCAGACCCCACGCTTCCAAATCTGATGATTTGAACCCCAAAGACCCCTGATGTGGGAAACTGAACGGAACAATATCCAGATCTGCTGATTGGCAGGCCTCTTGATAAGCATACCACATGGTTTTGAGTCACCAAGTGACTCACCTTCATAATGGACCGTAAATAATGGACCGTAAACAACCGCTATGTGGCGGCAAATAGTCCACTAAATCGACAAGATTATTGTTGTCACTTAATCCAGAAAAAACGCTTCTAATTCGCATTGATATTTGCAAAGATTATTGAATAAACATGTGCTCTGGAGTTCAATGTACATGTATGTAGGTCAACGATCCAGAAAATTCAATGGAGATACACGAATTGTCTTAGAAATATTCACCGTATCGAGTTAATTCCTCAGAAATGCCCTTATGTGTTAAAGAATTTTACAGGTTTTGTTGGTCTCTGATTAACTTGACATGGTGCAAAAGCAACGCCACTCCGTCATGTTGACGATCTTAATATTTGTACGAAGTTCCAAAGATCATCCTGTAATTCTTTATTCACATGATCATTGATTTTCAGAGCAGGCAGTAACACTGGCGTCAGGTTGAATTACTGAAGTGGAAAGTCTTCGTCTAGAAAACAATTAAAACTCCTCTACAGTATCACATTGTTAGCACAAACATATGACTCCTATTCAAGGCGAATTACAATGTGCAAAATGTTTGTTATTTCTGAATGACCATTTCATTGATAGGTGCTATTCATACACAGGAAGAGTAGGAAGTAATGGACAAGAAGTCTCTATTGGTGAGGGCTGTGCTTACGTAAGTTATTAATATAAGGAAGGCTCGATTTCCTTTTATAAATTTCAGTATTATTCACTAGGTTAAGAGAAAATGATCACTGAAAATAAACGGAGGTAACCAATTAATACTCATTAGAAAATATGACAGCCAAATGTATGCATATCACTTAAAAGCCACAACACTGAAAATACATGGAGAGGTTATACTTTTTTCCTAAAATAAAATTGAATCAAATTTTTTCGGGTCAAAATTTCCCCATTATCCTATATAATACTAAGCACATACACTTAGTTAGTCTTCAACCTTTACTGCATCCTTCAACCATACTGCACCCTCCAACCGTACTGCACCCTCCAACCGTTATTTTAACCGTTAGTGCAGCCTTCAACCGTTACTGCACCCTCCAACCGTACTGCACCCTCCAACCGTACTGCGCCCTCCAACCGTTACTGCACCCTCCAACTGTAATGCACCCTCCAACCGTTACTGCACCCTCCAACCGTTACTGCACCCCAACCGTTAACCCCCCAACCGTACTGCACCCTTCAATCGTCACTGCACCCTCCAAACGTTACTGCACCCTCCAACCGTTACTTCACCCTCCAACCGTTACTCCACCCTCCAACCGTACTACACCCTCCAACCGTTGCTGCACCCTCCAACCGTTACTCCACTTCTTGTTGGAGAACCGTACTGCATTCTCCAACCATTACTCCATTCTCCAACCGTTCTGTCTAAAATGACAAAGATTTGGTCAGTCCTATCACACAATCGAACCGCCAGTAATACGCATGAATGCTTAAGCATCTGTCTTTTGTTGAGTTTTATCCTATTTGGAGGTGTCTGTGTACTTTAATTAGGAAATTCAGAGCAGGAAATGAACGTCATCCACTCCTTTAATTCTTATCAAATAATATGTCAGACACGTTGGTGTTCTATTTAAACCATCAGTACAAAGTTTAGTGCAGCGCCGTGGACTAGAGCGTTACTTCTATTTGACCAGTTATGAGACAAGAGTTCACCCAATGATTTAACCCTATCTGACCTGGGCGATTTAGAGTGTATCGCAGCCTGGGGGGGGGCGTAAAGTTCCCCCTATATATTTTCGCTATCGCTAAGGGTAGATGGCTGAAACTTACCACACTATATCTTTGGGTCAAGCTCTAAAAGAAAATGTAAAAAAATCCAAGATGGCCGCCATAATGACGTCACTGTGATGTCATTTTCAAAAAGAGCATTTTTGGACGATTTTTCGGTCAGAATTTTTGAATTTTTTATTTTTGTTTTTTCTTCGCAAAAGCTGCATGATAAATTAGTAAATAATAACCTGATATGAAATAAAATATGTTTTATCCACTTTCCCATACAGAAAGTAAAAATTTTGAAGAAATATGGCGAACTTTTCTGATACCCCACATGGCCGCCATTTTGAATTTACCCATAATCCTTTGCTATGCAAATAGGCAACCTGTAACCATTTCGGTCATCTATACGAGCTAAGACTGACCCTGGGATCGTGTGTATCCATTTCAGACTACTTTCGGCAAGTGCAAGAGGGAATTTCCAGAAATCAATACCACGTGACTTCGTCAGCCAATCCGCTAAAGTCTACCGACGTAACCCCAACACTGTAAAAACGCTGAGTAAACGTTCAACCATAAAGTGGATGTAACTCGGTTGCAACCATAAACTGGTTCAACGTAGCACCAAGCAAAGTTCAACGTTGAACTGAAATGAGGTTAAACGTTCAACCACGAAAAGGTGTAACGTTGAACTGAAAGGTAAACGTTGAACCAGTTTCTGATTCAACGTTTAACCATGGAAAACCCTGAACCAAAATTTGGTGTTACCTATAACCAACTACTGGTTCAACGTATAACCAGATTCGGGTTCAATGTTTTCTCAGAAATAGGTTCAACATACAACCACATCAAGGTTAAACGTACAACCACATCAAGGTTTAACGTTGAACTGAAATGAGGTTAAACGTTCAACCACGAAAAGGTGTAACGTTGAACTGAAAGGTAAACGTTGAACCAGTTTCTGGTTCAACGTTTAACCATGGAAAACCCTGAACCAAAATTTGGTGTTACCTATAACCAATTACTGGTTCAACGTATAACCAGATTCAGGTTCAATGTTTTCTCAGAAATAGGTTCAACGTACAACCACATCAAGGTTAAACGTACAACCACATCAAGGTTTAACGTTCATCCAGATGCAGATTTAAATGAAATCTGCACCGGATTGTTGTGGTGCAAATTGTACATGTATTTGCAGATTTAGTTAAATTCTAAATTCTTGCAAATACATCGGAACCATATGAGCAACCAAGTTACATCCCAGTGTTATTTCTTGCAGTCATCAGTGAAAAGTATATCAACCTGTAAGAAAGTGAAGGATATTTCAGAACATACATCAACAAATACACACTAATTGAAATAAAATTCATATATTTAAATCATATTCGGATATAATCTAATAACAGATCTGATTTCTAACAGTACGAATACCTAGCTTCATCTATATACAAGAGTTCATGTGGAATCGATATCTTTGCATATTTGTATCCCAAATCTGACGCCAGGGGGCGCTGCTTGGGGTGCGGCTATGAGTCGCTGGATGACGAATAAGGAACTGTGAACCGCGGTCTAACTTTATGAATGCTCTAAATAAACACTAGACTATTTGCAATCAAATGAACAACTAAAGATATGAAAAGCTAAAATGTAAACATTGAATCCTACCAATTCATGAATCACAGAAACCACAAGTAACAGGGGTTACAATAATGGGGAAGGGAGTCTGGGGAGGTTTAGTAACATCCAAGATGGTACCACCTACAATAAGTTTGATGCCTCCCTTTCAACTGATGTTAGACTCATAACACTCCTCATCTAAGGAATGAAAACTTCAAGATGCAAAATGATTATCATGATTATTATTAACTTTTTTTTTAGCTTACTGCTGTATGATGAAATATTACTGTATACATATGGCATAATTGTCTGTTAATATCACTGATCTGAAATATTTGAGTGAGCAAGTTAATTGCATTTTATCACAGTTTAGTTTTGGGACCTACATACATAGTTTATGTGTGTCCAACCTTCCTACACATAGTATAGGTGATCGGGCTTCACACAGTGACCTATGTATTCTGAGTACATGTTATATCACTGATTTGAGTGAGCTAGTTAATTGCATTTTATCACAGATTAGTTATGGGACCTACATACATAGTTTATGTGTGTCCAACCTTCCTACACATAGCATAGGTGATTGGACTTCACACAGCGACCTATGTATTCTGAGTACATGTTATATCACTGATTTGAGTGAGCTAGTTAATTGCATTTTATCACAGATTAGTTATGGGACCTACATACATAGTTTATGTGTGTCCAACCTTCCTACACATAGTATAGGTGATCAGACTTCACACAGCGACCTATGTATTCTGAGTACATGTAATATCAATGATTTGAGTGAGCTAGTTAATTGCATTTTATCACATATTAGTTGGGACCTATATACATAGTTTATGTGTGTCCAACCTTCCTACACAGAGTATAGGTGATCGGACTTCAAACAGCGACCTATGTATTCCGAGTACATGTATTTAACATCACTGATCTGGGATAATTAAGAGAATTATGGACCTACATACATAGTTTATGTGTGTCCAACCTTCCTACACAGAGTACAGGTGATCGGACTTCACACAGCGACCTATGTATTCCGAGTACATGTATTGTAATATCACTGATCTGGGATATTTGAGTGAGATAGTTAACTGCATTTTATCAGATTAGTTATGGGACCTACATACATAGTTTATGTGTGTCCAACCTTCCTACACATAGTATAGGTGATCGGACTTCACACAGCGACCTATGTATTCTGAGTACATGTTATATCACTGATTTGAGTGAGCTAGTTAATTGCATTTTATCACAGATTAGTTATGGGACCTACATACATAGTTTATGTGTGTCCAACCTTCCTACACATAGTATAGGTGATCGGACTTCACACAGCGACGTATGTATTCTGAGTACATGTAATATCACTGATTTGAGTGAGGTAGTTAATTGCATTTTATCACAGATTAGTTATGGGACCTACATACATAGTTTATGTGTGTCCAACATTCCTACACATAGTATATATTTTGAAATACATAGGAAATTATATAGCCTGTAAGGGCCTTAGATTGCACTCATCCACAACTGGTATGGAAAAACGACATGCTAAATGTAATAAGTGATTGGAAATTGCAAAATACCGCCAAGTGGTAACAGTAAATTATATCAATGACATATTAAAACAGACAACAGACAGCAAAATCCTTTCACGCAATGAATAAATGAACGGAGAATGAACAATGAAGCATAGCCCAGTTTTCGACACAGCTTCGATTTCAAAACATAAAGCGAAAGCAACGGGGACGAGATTTCTGTGCGTAACGTATTCAGTGTTGAAGCGCAGTTCAAACAATTGTTTGTCCATATTACTTACCAGAAAACAGATGTAACGGGACGAGTAATGTTCATTGTTAAGCTGCCAACAACACCACACGTTCTCCTCCTCACACTGCAATCCAGCAGGTGGCGCTTCATAAAACGAAGGACGATAACCGATGGCCAGTTGAACCATAGTCCAGTTGAACGTTGAACCAAAAAGTGGTTCTTTTGACGACCACCGCGGGAAAAACAATAACGAGGGCGGGAAATACGTTGAACCGAAAAACAGTTGAACGTATACTCGGTCGGGAATAATTTTGACCCACACAACAGTATTACGTATTTCATTTTTGATAACTTCTATGATTGTTTCTGACTGTTGATAGGCTATTTTATGAGCGAAAATAGTAATATGCCATCAAAATAAGTGCATAACAGCGAAGTTTCTCAAATCGACACGCGTTATTAACGACTTGGACATTCAGTTTTAAGCATAACCACATGGTTTATTTGGAAAAGTCTGCAGAATTTAACTTAATATTAATAAGAAAATTACTCCCTGTTCTCAGACATTCATATCCCATTGTTTCGGTCATGTTGGTGTCGTTTTACCATGCACGGAGTTTCATGTGGTTGAACGTATAACCAGTTATAGGTTGAACGTAGAACCAATAATAGGTTCAACGTTTACGCCCAAGCTAGTATCATGTGGTTATACGTAGAACCAGTTATAGGTTGAAAGAAGAACCAATAACAGGTTCAACGTTTACCTCCATGCAAGTATCAATATATGCTTGAATTCGAACTGAAAACGTTCAACCAGATTCCGGGTAAACGTTTACTGTCATTAAAAATTGGTTCAACGTTGAACTGATAACAGGTTGAACATTTACTCCCTGAAATTGGCCGTTTTTACAGTGAATGTAACCCGCCATTTTCGAGTCATGTGATGATCTACTTGTTTAAAATTACAGATCTACCACACCTCTTGGATGATACGAAAGTTATTCATACATACATATTTTGTAAGCCCAGGCAATATCTGTTTCCGAGGTATGTACGAAAACCTGTAATTTATCAGAGTTTTCGAGTCTGTTCTCCGCCGGATGAAGGCCGAACAGAATCCGGTAAAACACCGGATATCGCTCCGCGATAATGGAGACACACGATTCGCAAGCCATCTTATATGGATGGTGAAGTGTACGCAAATGGCAAGTAGGCTCCAAATCACCCCAATATGATAATCTAAAACGTCACGGAGCTTCAGCTCTCAATTTTTTGTCGTTCCGGAGATAGAAGCAAAAAACCAACAGGGGGAATAGTAAGTGGGTATTTCCTAATGCAGGACTTCAGCCCCTTGTAAGTAAAAGTGAGTATCACCAGTTAGTACTACATGTATCTAAGCTTTTCACCTTTGATCGAACTGTCGTGAATGTCACTATTTGGGTCAATTGTAAGTTATTGAATTTAATATATTGCTTCTGATCTGTATATTATTATTTCTTTCAGATGGGGATAGTCAGTCACGAGATAGGTCACGCCATTGGATTTTATCACGAACAGAACAGACCCGACAGAAATGTTTATATCAAAATAAACGCTTCAAATGTGAAAGATTTTCATATGAGAGACTTTAATATGTACACATGGGAACAAGTCATCACGAACGCAGTTCCCTATGACTACTCCTCACTGATGCATTATGGGACAGCAGTAAGTATACGGCTGTTTCTACTCACTTGTACTCAACCCTTACTTAGTTCCTACTTAATTCCATCGTGCATCTAGGATTCAGGCTATATGCTGGGTGCATTAGAGCGCATGTATTTACTACTGCTACTGCTGATTATTATTATTATTATTTGGTGATAAAGTCTCGGGGTCACTGTTCGGTGATATAGTCTGGTGGACATTATTCAGTGCTACAGTCTGATGGACGCTATTCGGTGCTATAGTGGGGAGACTATTTGGCGCAATAGTCTTGGGGTCGCGTCAGATCCGGCTTCTCTTCGACCATGAATGATTTTCACCCACGACATATTTATTCAAAATACACCATTAGCGCCAAAAGGACAGATAAAGATAAAATAAACAAATATATATACAAACAGAAGCTACATTCTTGCAGAAGAGAAGAGGTGAAAAGGATGTGTTCGCTTTAGATGGATATTTTTCCCTTCAGAGTCGCTCTCTGCTGCTCTATTGTCTCGCTTCGAGCCGGCCGGTAAATTGTGACGTAATGCTCAGGTATTCCCCAACTCTTTGTCAGACAGGCGAGGCCAGTCAAATGTGAAATTCTGGTTCATATTCTCATACGGTTACCATTGGCACATATTGGCACATGCATAATTAATTGGGAAAGCAAGCGTCACCACTTGTTGAGGGTCATTTCCTTAATAAAGGCCTTGATATAAGACAAGTTTAACCTTATAACTTTTCAATTCACACTTACAACTTTCCGCTGCCCTAAGACGAAATTATATATGTTTAACAATTAATTTTTTGCTCTGCTGGATCGTCAGAATATTCAAATACTGACTGTGTGTGGTGTTGCTTGTGTGCAATTCTATTGACGAATTATAATAAAATAAGGGATTATGTGCGTTAGGGGTTCGCTGTCTCTATTTCACTTTAAAGTCCAAAATGATGAAGATGGGAGAAAAAGTAAAAAATGAAAAAAAAATTTTCGGGTATTTGGGGATTCGAACCAAAATGTTGGTTTACTTTTAATCTGTAGTCCGACACTGTAACCATTCGGCCAAGCAGCTGTTACAATTATCAATATGAGAAATCATGTGCCGAATGGCGGTGAACTACACCCTTTCAGAGCATTACAAGCGTTTTGGCATATTTCAATATCATGAAAATATGACACCTATAACCAGAACGATTCTTCAGTATCATTTTGGATCAAACCCACCGCATTTCGATATGTAAGATTCGTTTTGGTTAAAGGTGTCATATTTTATATATGAATGGAATTCCCTTCAAGAATATCGCCAAAACTTGCAAAAACAAACAAATGCTTATTTTCTAATACTCGTAATATTTTTTTGACAAATCTATTCTCGGTGAAAATTGAGAATATGAAAATTCAGTATTTTCTCTCTCAAGCTAATAACTTTTAAAGTAAACGAGAGGAAATTATATTTTCGGTTTATAAACGCAACACACTAAGGAAAAAAATACGGTCAAACCGAACACCTCCTTTCATTGAAGAGATCATGATATTCTTATCTGTATCATTTACCAATATTCCTCCTCCATTTCCAAGTCCGTCTTTATAGTATATTGTATCTCAGCCATGTTTATAGTATATTGTATCTCAGCCATGTTTATAGTATATTGTATCTCAGTCACCAGATAGATGGTGAAGGGGATATTTACTAACCATTTATTGCTAAATTGTTTATAGATGGTGAAGTGGATGGATACTTACTAACCATTTATTGATAAATTGTTGATAAATGATGAAAGGGATATTTACTAACCATTTTCTGTCAAACTCGGTTATGACATTGACAAAATCGTAATATTCTCACGGAATCTTGAACTGGCTACCAGGCGACAGATGTGTGCGCTACATTTTACTCCATGGGATGGGGTGGTTGAAATTGTCAAACTTGTAATCGTCTATCTTGTCGTGGCATTGGCGTCAGCGTATGCCCTTTTCATCCTTATAGGGCCCTCGGTGGCCGAGTGGTCTAAGGCGCTTCGCCGGTGACCGCTAGCCTTACACCGCTGAACCGGCACGGGTTCGAGCCCAGCTAGTCCATGTGTGAAAGTTTGTCAGTTACTTGCCCAAGGGCGGTGGCTCTCCCCGGGTACTCCGGCTTCCTCCACCAACCAAACTGACTGTCACCATACGAGTGAAACAAACTTGAGTGTGACATTAAGCCAAATTCCCTCCTCCTCCTCCCTTCATCTTTATATGTCTGTATATGTACGGGTATAGTTCTGTATATGTACGGGTATATTATTAGTTATTCAGGTTTTTCCCAGGGTTATGAAAAGTTATGACCCTCCCTGAAACTCATACACCCTGAGGCGTCAGCCGAAGGGTGTATGAGTTTCAGGGAGGGTCATAACTTTTCATACACCCTGGGAAAACCTGAATAACGAATTTATTATCCCGAAAGCATTTTTCAATTAACATATCGAATTATAGAGTTAAAAAGGCAATTTCTCTGAAACTTTACCACGGAAACTCAGCATATATGTGTCTGTCCATTTACGAAACCGGTCTCCATTTTGACAAAACGTGTTGTCTACGCGAGTAATGTAGACGCGCAGCACGGACGCAGAGCTGTGACAGTGTTCAATTTTGACGCTAAATATAACCATTTACGAGGTATGTGTGTCTAAAAGATTGATTGAACGTGATGCAGCAAGACTTCCTTTCATCGAATATGAACGGTTGTGTATAATATTGTGTGTTGATTTCGGGAAATGATCTTTGAAAGCGCACAACACGCCGAACTTGGTTCGGTAGCGATTATGCATAATTTTCGCGTGGCCAGAAAACGCTTCATGTTCGTTATATTTATATTCTCGACATGCGAGAAGTAGAATACTCCGACTATGATGGTATTCTGGTCAATATTAGGGTATCTCCCGCCAGAAATAGTGGAAAATTTAAGTTGGAAGTCTTGAAGTGGAGATCCGCCATGTCTGCTTTCGCACGTGAACCGTGAATTTTTATCCCCTGGGAGCCCTTCCGCTAGAGGGCCATTCGGCCACACCGTTCAACATGGTTCAGTACATCCTCTCCCAGGGTGCTTTGCGCTACGCTGCATTTACCCCTGTAGGGGTCTCGCCATTTTTTACAAGATTCTTGTAAAACCAAGAACTGTTCTATCTGACTGTTTTACTGATCACAAAATGTATATTTATCTCGAAATACACTAAACAGTTATTCAGTGTATGCCAAAACGCCAGTTTCACACAGTTTGAAGGCAGCTTTTTGACAGATTACCGTAGAACTATATGTTGCGGAAATATATATCGGTGAGAAGCGACTGATATCAATTCGCCCAGTTAGACGGTCGTCATGTTCGTTTACTGTGGCAACAGATGACCTTGGGTCAACTCCGGTAAAGTCCGTGAGACCCTTACAGCGCTACATGGAGAGGCGCGAAGCAGAACGTAATGGATGCCTGGTAGAGCTTGGGTTCAGTATACAGCATTAAGATGATTGGTCACGTGATCGGTCAGACCGGTCGGACGTTGACATGGAAAGATCCCCGGGGTGTACGAATTTTTACACCCTGGTAAACTGACCAATGGAAATGCTACGATTTAGGTTGAGGGATAATAATATTAGTTATTCAGGTTTTCCCTCGGGTGTATGGAAAGTTACGACCCTCCCTGAAACTCATACACCCTGAGGCGTCCCCCCAACCTGAATAACGAATTTATTACCGCTAAAGCCTTTTATCTTATAGTAAAAATACTGAAAATGGCCTATCATTTATAACCAACGGTACAACGGACAAATCCAACGGGCCATTTCGGTTACGAAACTGTCTGCATTTTGCTACGGCACTGTGACAAAAGCGCGCCACACACAATCCATTCGATCTGCTTTCGTTCGGAAATCGACTTCTATTTTTGGAACAAATCACACCTTTTGGTGAGTTATGTGTCCGAAACTTCAGTAAAAATAATGCAGTATGACTTCATTCCATTAAATTTTGACGAGTGAGCGAAAGTTATTCCATAAATATTGAGATATGATCAGCTGAACTTTCGAATCGAGAGCGTCGTTTCCAATCGCACGTGAGTTGTTTTCTATACACCCCGAGTAGCAAGACATCACTCGGTGTGTATATGGGTTTATACGTTCCGTATATGTACGGCTAAATGTCTGTATATGTACGGGTATATGTCTGTATATGTACGGGTATAGGTCTGTATATGTACGAGTTTAGGTCTGTATATGTACGAGTTTAGGTCTGTATATGTATATTGCTGAAATATTGCTGAACGCGACGTTAAAGCTTAATTCTCTCTCTCGTTATATGTACGGGTATATGTCTGTATATGTACGGGTATAGGTCTGTATAGGTACGAGTTTAGGTCTGTATATGTATATAGCTGAAATATTGCTGAACGCGACGTTAAAGCTTAATTCTCTCTCTCTCTTTATATGCACGGGTATAGGTCTGTATATATGCCGTCCCTTTTGGACTACCAGTCGTTTACCCAAAGCAAGTGTATAAGTAGGAATAAGGAGGAATGGGGACATTGGAATATGTTATCAAAGAATGATAGATTCTCACACGAGTTGAATTATTTTCCCAACACGAGTTTGCAAAACTTGACATGGCACGCGCTCTGGCGAGGGCAGAGCTCGGTTTTCCAAATATGAGTGGAAAAATATCTAGAACGTACAGACTATGAGAACTTCTTTCTCATATAAAATATACTTGGGAGCTATTTGGATTGAAATTCCCTTTTTACCACCCAGAGGCAAACAGTTAAATAGGTCAACTGCGCGAGACTACGTGTAAAAGGGGGTAGTGATGGGGTAGATTTTAGGACCAAAGCCCGACAGCTACATACACTGAATGAAAGAGAGCGATGTTTACTCGAATTGTTATTTCAATTATTCATTTATTAATACGGAATAAGCAAGTGTATTAGCTATTCGAATATAATAAAATAAGTAATGTGCCTCGAATGGTGTGAAACTAATATTTTAATAGTGCATTCTGGCGTGTGGCGGCTATAGTTTTGCTGGAAAAGGTGTGTTTATTTCAACGGACGTTAGATTCAACGATCTGATCTCTATCATAGTATGTTTCGCTGTTTTCAACTCAAAGCGATCACATCAAATGGTGTCATCGGCTTCCAGGATCTACTTTTGACAAAAGTTAAACTGGGTTTGTGAGGGTCTACACCCTGAGTTTAATTTTGTTATTTATTTTTCGTTCAGAGATGACATATAACTTTTTTTTGTATTTGACAAACCTCACTCTCAATATAATATAAATAATATATATATTGACAGGAAGTTCATAAAAAAATTCAAATATGCCAAGGAACAAGATTTCTGCAGTGAATATGAAATCTTCGTTTGATAATCTACTTGAAATTTATCTCCAATATATTACTCCTATGCTACTAATAAATCTTCTAATACAATAGTATAAACAATAGGTGCCAATCAGACGTTTCAACAGTAAAGAAAATTATAATATTTGATCGCAGGACAAACAAAACCCCGCTCTAGATCCTCTATTTTCCTAGTTCCCATGGATACGCGACTGCGATTATTTGAAATTGAATATTCATACGCTAGAAATGTGTGGCTTAGTTCTTGGAGTACTCCCTTTATTTTAGCACATACATGCCTTATGCGCTAATTGTTACTTTCTGGTGTAAATTGAACCATTATATTGCGAATTGGCATTTTAAAACTTCCTTCCACCTTTGGGGGAAATCTTTACGCCAATGTCTGGTCACCGGACAAGAACCACACGAGAGGCATCACAGTATCAAACCAAACGTTGGCGAGTGGGCACGAATGCAAGCAAGTTTGCTTCGCCGTTTAGCCGTACATGACATGAGTTTCAGACAGGAAAATTTGTCTAAGCCGTCGAATTAACCAAATAGTGAACAGTAATTCTCAAATGTAAACTGAATAAAGTACCATTCTTTTGTGTTCAAGAACTATTTAAACTATTTGAAAGTGAGACATTCAGATAATTCGACCGTCAAATCCTGTAAGTCATATTAAACAGAAAAGAAGAAAAAATGTCAATGCTACCACATTGTTCTCCTCAAACTCAGTGTTGAAAATATATAGTCCCTCACTCACTGCAAAGCTGTTACCTGGTAGTTATTTTCGATAGTGTGCAAGTGAAATGGCAGCATTGGTTAGGGAGATGTCAGATTGATATTATGTCAAAGACGTCCACGAAGAAATGTTTAGAACATTCTTGGTGTGACCTGGATGCATGATCCCTTTTTTGTATAAAGTCGTATAGTATCGTATTGATGTCCGGAAGTTACTTGTTTTCAAGTCTTTTTCTTCCGTCAAGCCCTATGGCTATGATCTTTATCTCACATACTTCCTCAGTTAGCAAAAATGACTGCCTGTCTGGAGCAAAAAAGTAACTTCATCGTGAAGCACCGACTAATGTAATTGTGTACAACTGTGTTATGCTTGCCTAGGGGAACAAGCGATGTGTTTACGATCAATTAGCTCCATCCCAAGGACACTACTTTAGCATTTGGCGCAGTTTGTATGTGATCCTAATTATGTATCAAAATAAATGGGTCAGTACTAAAGTTGCATCTGAGGTCAAGCAACAGATTTTTATTACTAATGTTAATTTTCGCGTTTATAATCCGAATACTTCATTCACAATACACAAGCAAAACCTGATACACAAGACACAATCAATACCTCATTCACAATACACAATCAATACCGCATTCGCAAGATACAACCAATATCTCATTCACAAGAAATAATCAATACCTCATTGATACGATCCAATCAAAAGGCACTAACAATACCTCATTGATACGATCCAATCAAAAGGCACTAACAATACCTCATTGATACGATCCAATCAAAAGGCACTAACAATACCTCATTGATACGATCCAATCAAAAGGCACTAACAATACCTCATTGATACGATCCAATCAAAAGGCACTAACAATACCTCATTGATACGATCCAATCAAAAGGCACTAACAACACCTCATTGATACGATCCAATCAAAAGGCACTAACAACACCTCATTGATACGATCCAATCAAAAGGCACTAACAACACCTCATTGATACGATCCAATCAAAAGGCACTAACAATACCTCATTGATACGATCCAATCAAAAGGCACTAACAATACCTCATTGATACGATCCAATCAAAAGGCACTAACAATACCTCATTGATACGATCCAATCAAAAGGCACTAACAATACCTCATTGATACGATCCAATCAAAAGGCACTAACAATACCTCATTGATACGATCCAATCAAAAGGCACTAACAATACCTCATTGATACGATCCAATCAAAAGGCACTAACAATACCTCATTGATACGATCCAATCAAAAGGCACTAACAATACCTCATTGATACGATCCAATCAAAAGGCACTAACAATACCTCATTGATACGATCCAATCAAAAGGCACTAACAATACCTCATTGATACGATCCAATCAAAAGGCACTAACAATACCTCATTGATACGATCCAATCAAAAGGCACTAACAATACCTCATTGATACGATCCAATCAAAAGGCACTAACAATACCTCATTGATACGATCCAATCAAAAGGCACTAACAACACCTCATTGATACGATCCAATCAAAAGGCACTAACAACACCTCATTGATACGATCCAATCAAAAGGCACTAACAATCATTGATACGATCCAATCAAAAGGCACTTCATTGATACGATCCAATCAAAAGGCACTAACAATACCTCATTGATACGATCCAATCAAAAGGCACTAACAATACCTCATTGATACGATCCAATCAAAAGGCACTAACAATACCTCATTGATACGATCCAATCAAAAAGGCACAATAACAACACCTCATTGATACGATCCAATCAAAAGGCACTAACAATACCTCATTGATACGATCCAATCAAAAGGCACTAACAATACCTCATTGATACGATCCAATCAAAAGGCACTAACAATACCTCATTGATACGATCCAATCAAAAGGCACTAACAATACCTCATTGATACGATCCAATCAAAGGCACTAACAATACCTCATTGATACGATCCAATCAAAAGGCACTAACAATACCTCATTGATACGATCCAATCAAAAGGCACTAACAATACCTCATTGATACGATCCAATCAAAAGGCACTAACAATACCTCATTGATACGATCCAATCAAAAGGCACTAACAATACCTCATTCACAAGGTATTAACAGTAATTCATTTACAAGATACAAACAATAACTCATTCATAAGACTCAAAATACTTCATTCACAATACACAACTAAAACCTGATACACAAGACACAATCAATACCTCATTCACAATCAATACCGCATTCGCAAGATACAACCAATATCTCATTCACAAGAAATAATCAACACCTCGTTCACATAACAGAAACAATGCCTCATTCACAAGACACAACAAATACCTCATTCACACGACTCAATCTCAAGGCACTACAATACTTCATCGCAAAGCATTGACAATATTTCATTTACCAGATACAAACAATACCTCATTCACAAGACACAACAAATACCTCATTCACACGACTCAATCACAAGGCACCAACAATACCTCATCACAAAGCATTGACAATACTTCATTTACCAGATACAAACAATACCTCATTCACAAGACACAATACCTCATTCACGAGACAGAAACAATTCCTCATTAACAGGACAAAATCGATATATAAGGGAAGGAGGGAATTTGGCTTAATGTCACACTCAAGTTTGTTTCACTCATATGGTGACAGTCAGTTTGGTTGGTGGAGGAAACTGGAGTACCCGGAGAGAACCACCGCCCTTCGGCAAGTAACTGACAAACTTTCACACATGGACCAGCTGGGCTCGAACCCGTGCCGGCTCAGCGGTGTGAGGCTAGCGGTCACCAGCGAAGCGCCTTAGACCACTCGGCCACCGAGGGCCCCCTCGATATATAAGTTATTCACTAGATACAAACAATACCTTATTCACCAGATACAAACAATACCTCATTCACAAGACAATGAATACCGCATAATACAAAATCAATATCTCATTCACAAGGTATAACCCATACATCATTCACAAGGCACAATCAATACCTCAGTCATTCACAAGACACAATTAATACCTCATTCACAAGACACAATTAATACCTCATTCACAAGGCACAATCAATACCTCAATCAACCACAAGACACAATTAATACCTCATTCACAAGACACAATTAATACCTCATTCACAAGACAATTAATGCCTCATTCACAAGACACAATGCTTACCTCATTCACAAGGCACAATTAATACCTCATTCACAAGACACAATTAATACTTCATTTACAAGACACAAACAATACCTCATTAACAGGACACAATCGATATATACCTTATTCACTAGATACAAACAAATACCTTATCCACCAGATACAAACAACACCTCATTCACAAGACACACTCAATACCTCATTCACAAGACACAATGCATACCTCATTCACAAGGGACAACCCATACATCATTCACAAGACACAATTAATACCTCATTCACAAGACACAATTAAGACCTCATTCACAAGACACAATTAATACCTCATTCACAAGACACAATACCTCATTCACGAGACAGAATAAATACCTCATTAACAGGACACAATCGATATATACCTTATTCACTAGATACAAACAATACCTTATTCACCAGATACAAACAATACCTCATTCACTAGACACAATACCTCAGTCACCCCTCATTTACCTCATTTAAATCAATACCTCATTTACAAGACACAATGCATACCTCATTTATAAGATACAACGCCTACCTCATTCACAAGATACAACGCATACCTCATTCACAAGACACAACCCATATTGCATTAACAAGACGCAGTCAATACCTCATTCGGAAGACACAATCGACACCTCATTCACAGGGTCCAGTTTATACCTCATTAACAGGGCCCAATCAATACCTCATTCACAGGGCCCAAGCAATACCTCATTCACAAGACACAATGAACATTAAAATCCGAGCAGAAATATAATAACAAGAACACAAAGAATAGATGCGTACAAAAAAACCCTACAAAGATACCTAATGCATACCTGATTCACAAGACACAACCAATACCTCATTCACAAGACACAATTAATATCTCAGTCACAGGATACAATGCCTACCTCATTCACAAGATACAACGCCTACCTCATTCACAAGACTCGACTCATATTTCATAACAATCAATACCTCATTTACAGAGCCCAAGCAATACCTCATTCACAAGACACAATGAACATTAAAATCCGAGCAGAATTATAATAAAAGAACATAAAAGGAACAGAATAGATGCGTGCAAAAAACTACAAAGATCGTGTCCTTTAAAATATCTGCATATTTGCCAAATTTGAGTTTCCTGTATGCTTGTAAGATTAAGAAGTCACTTTTTTCTAGAATAATCATTCGGGCTAAAAGAGAACGCTTGTATGGTAATAAATGGATGAACAGTATAAGATGGCGGTTCTACAGTCAACATTTATTTATTCGAATAAAGACAAGACACAGTTAGTGGAGGGTATACTACTTGCTACATAATAATGACGAAATAATGATTCAGAATGTCAAGGTCAAAGGTTAGAGGGGATAGGTCGAAGGTCGAAAGGTTGGCATTGAAATTGATCGAATCAGTTACACGGATTATTTGAAACCGCGTCCAATGAGAGCATAGGGGTTCAAAGTTGGGTTGTCGTTGCAACGGTGAGTGAAACTTTATAGAACTCCCTACATTCGAAGTAAAGAATTACCGAGAGTAAAGATGTGGCCGACTCTGTCCCTTTGCCCAGTATTCTGATCGGGAACTCTAACGGGCACGCATACGTGGATATTACCGAGAGTAAAGATGTGTCCGACTTCGACCTTTTGCCCAGTATTCTAACCGTACGTTTAACGCATGAGGGCTGGGTGAAATTGACAGACTATTTCGTTGTGATCGACAACCTGATCCTGATAATAATAATAATAATAATCAATGTCGAGTCTTTGATATTATGCGGAGACGTCTACGTTCAGTACGACCTCTTTCGTGGAGAGGATAAGTTCCATATTCTCCGTTGGAAGACAAATGAAAAGAAGATAATGTTCCCCAAAAAGCTGGACATTGGACCTGTCTATGTGGTTGATTTTTAAGAAGTGCGCAGTGGACATCGACGAAGCCTTGGACACATGCCTTGGTCACCTGAGTGTACGTACCCTCAACACCTGCTGGATTATTGGACACATGCCTTGGTCACCTGAGTGTACGTACCCTCAACACCTGCTGGATTATTGGACTCATGCCTTGGTCACCTGAGTGTACGTACCCTCAACACCTGCTGGATTATTGGACACATGCCTTGGTCACCTGAGTGTACATACCCTCAACACCTGCTGGATTTTTGAACAAAAAATTCGATAACCTGCTCAGACATATTCGCATCGTAGACAAACGAAATACACGTCCATCTGGAATGATAGGCGACAAGAGGTGACGTTGCTGTGTGTGCCGATCAGTAGAAACAGTAAACTTGGAAAATCTCTGATATTCTAACGCTTCAAAAAGTACGCATTGCACTTACATTGTACTTACATTGCACTTACATTGTACTTACATTGCACTTACATTGTACTTACATTGCACTTACATTGTACTTACATTACACTTACATTGCACTTACATTACACTTACATTGTACTTACATTGTACTTACATTGCACTTACATTGTACTTACATTGCACTTACATTGTACTTACATTGTACTTACATTACACTTACATTGTACTTACATTGCACTTACATTACACTTACATTGCACTTACATTGTACTTACATTGCACTTACATTGTACTTACATTGTACTTACATTACACTTACATTGTACTTACATTGCACTTACATTGCACTTACATTGTACTTACATTGTACTTACATTACACTTACATTGTACTTACATTGCACTTACATTGCACTTACATTGTACGTACATTGCACTTACATTGCACTTACATTACACTTACATTGTACTTACATTGTACTTACATTGCACTTACATTGTACTTACATTACATTTACATTGCACTTACATTGTACTTACATTGCACTTACATTGCACTTACATTGTACTTACATTACACTTACATTGTACTTACATTGCACTTACATTGTACTTACATTGCACTTACATTGTACTTACATTACGCTTACATTGTACTTACATTGCACTTACATTGTACTTACATTGTTCTTACATTGTACTTGCGAACCACCCATTTCCTCCTCACTTGTCGTTTCTTCGTTCTCTTCAACAACTATACCGACAAATATCCGGGTCTTCGGGAGACGAATTTATCCCTAGAATGTGGACTCTTTCTTGCATATCTCTCTTGCATATGGACTCTTTCTTGCATATTTCCTCGTCTGTGCATATTGCCATCTTCCTGCGGCTTGGGTAATATGCACATCCTCGGGGCAGTAAAACTGCATATTCCCCTCAAAACAAATTCGTATGAGTGGGGTATCAAAATACAATTGAAATTCAATATTTTCCATATTCTTAACGTTATTGACAGTTGTTAAAAATTCGTGTAACCCTACAACATTACCAGACCGACAGCGTACTTATCCTGTCATAGACATATATCTCTGTGTATAGCCAATACACGCATATCAAACCTGACAAGTGAAAAGCTACTGAAGCGCGTAAATGTCAAATGCGCGTGGGACGGTTCTGTCAAAATATCGTTTTCTTTTTCATATTCTTCACTTCAACTGTATCGAGTCCTATAAAGTTTCACCCATCGTTTCAAAGCCAACCTTTCGACCTTTAACCTATCACCACTAACCTTGACCTATTGACGTCATCATTTCGTCATGATCAAGTAGTAAGTAGTATACTTCACTACTACTCATGTAGCTAGGACTTCTTTGATCTCTGTGTGATCGTCAAATATGGCTAGCGGTCGTTGTATTGATTTTCAAGCGGAAAATGTTCATATCCTCCAAACAGCTGTCAAATTTGAATGTTGTAGAGTGAAACTTCTCTTAATATGGACCAAGAAATAATATCATCAAACCGTATGATGAGAAAATGTGTGATATTCGGCGTGCAGTGCCGTAGGAAGTGGGGGTCCTCGTCCAAATGTGTTTGTTGGGGAAGGGGGGGGGGGGGGGGGGACAAAAATCGTCAGTTCTGATAAAGAACTTGAATATTGAGTAAATTATTGGCTATGAGAGATAACGCGATTAATCGGCTGCATTCATAATTCTTCACGCGGTTTATGGTATATAGTTCATGTAAGAGGACATACCGCTTTTCAACGTGACTTCACATGTTAGCATATGGCACAATGGCTACCATTGCAAATCCGGTAAATTCACGACACTTCGTCTTACATGAACTATATGCTCGGTTTACGCTGCATGCCTGTTCTCAAATAGCAAATTTCTTTTAAATTGGAATTGGAAACTAGAAGTTCCTGATTTTCCGACTACAGCATTTCCGGGGATAGTGAATTCCCGGGGATAGTGAATTTCTGGGGATAGTGAATTTCCGGGGATAGTGAATTTCAGGTGAATTCCAGGTGATCATAAATGTTATTTTGCTTCACTCGGCTAACTTTTCATCTAAATATGAACTTAACATTCTTTGTAAATGAACCTTGCTATCTCAATAGGTGATATGCAACTACACATTTTCGAAAATGCGCATGAGTTATATTTCCATTTTATACAATGAAATAGCTTCATTTCGCGTTTCCATGTAGTAAGCGCCTTCAGTTACCACATTCTCCGTGCAAGAGAATTTTACACAGATTAACCTTAGGGCCTATTGCTATCACAGGAATGGTCCAAAGACAACTCACCTACGATTATTGCAAAAGACAGTCGGATGCAGAAAGTTCTTGGACAGCGAGAAAAGTTATCATTTCTGGACACCAAACTTGCCAACTTCCAGTTTTGCTCGGGTAAGTATAAACTGACGTGCATTGTTGGAAGATGACGCTTTGGGTAAAAACGTTCACTTTCAAATACTTATTGTTGCATTCATAATTCTTTGCGCGGTTCATGCTCCATGCTTTTCCCGAAATAGCAAACTTGCATCTCAAATATTCCGGGGAAAAATCCGTCCTCCCTCCGCTAGTATTCCGGGGATAATAGAACTGTTCACAGGTGTAATCCGTCCTCCCTCCTCTAGTATTCCGGGGATAATAGAACTGTTCACAGGTGTAATCCGTCCTCACACTTTTGAAAACCTACCGTTTCCATGACGAGCAGTGTTCGACTTGGGTATGCGAAGATGACTCTTTGGACGCCTAAAGTTAGCAAAGCACACTTTTAAATATATTTGGTATATCATATATGAAACTGGTGCATGTTTACTTTACTCGGTTGACTAATAGCCATTGGCATTTACAATTACACGATGACGTATAACCATGGACAGGCCATCTATATGATACCACCTCCTCGATATGTACCTCGTCTCCTACTACAGCTTGTTGAAGTATAACGTGTTCATTACAATATGACCTGCTCAAGGTCTATTCAATGATATATTTTCTGTGCTGTACATCGGTAAAGAATTCTTGCGGTGACAACTATGGATACCATTCGCAATTGTGCGCGCAAACGAACATTTGGTTGAAAACAACAAATAATGATGCCGTATACACATTAGAAGCTGATAACGGAGAATAATTTAACGGAGAATAATTTTGTTCTCAGAAACACAGCTCTGTTTCGAAGAAGGATATTTCTCAAAAACAACTTTTACTAGAAGAGAAGTCAAATATTCAAAATAAAACAGAGTAATTGAAGGGGGCTGGTAGGTGGGGGTAGAAATTATCCTTAAAATAAATGTGTATTCCTGTTCCACGATATTTTTGTACACTGTCATCGTTCTTGCCCAGATCTACATTTCTGGGCTTAAATCATCTGCACTTGTGGGCATATCCTTTAATACGGTGATACTTTGATCTATGCGACTACATGGAGGGCGCCTTTTCATTCCTTTGATTATTCTCTTTTAAACAGTTGCCTGTAATGAACCATCGTTAGAATGGTCAGCCTGTAAGCACGGGGGTTACAGGAATCCGAACCAGTGTGATAGCTGTCTATGTCCCCCGGGCTGGGCACCGCCTACCTGCACAGATATAGAACCCGGCAAAAATAGTGAGCATTTTTCTCAATTAAATACACTTCCTGCGCCTTTTAAAAATTTAACAAACAAAAATTTTCTCATGTTTCCGTGGGCAGGTTCCTTTGAACGAAGCAGAGTTATTTCTTATAACAATATTCAGACAGCGAAGAGAAATTGACACACTACGCTTATGATACAGACATAAGACATAAGAAATAAGATATGAATTAATATGTCAAATATGCGGCATCCAATAGTCAACCGTGGTTCAATGTTATTGTATTAGTCATAACATAGTTTGATATAATGGTGATCGACAGACAAAACTTGTACCCTCAAACGATTGAGCTTACTGGCAGAGTCCTTATACATTTCTTATTATACATATGTTGTTGTTGTTTCACATTTCACAGCCAATTGCGAGGATCAGCATCTGTACGCCTCACCGGAACCACAAATCCTCGAATCTCCTGGCTACCAGTCCGGCGTCTATGAACGCAACATCTTCTGTGCCTGGTTAATTAAGGTATAGAAAAGCAATGATGTCATTCACTCGAGCTGAAAGTGGATGTTCATATTCTATTACAAACGTCACTTCCATTCGCTTCTGACTGAACATTTGCTGTCGCTATACTGTTTTCCTCAGTTTCGTGCAGTGTACTTTCGAATGCAAATCTGTTGATTAGAAGCCTGGGGTCTGCCTTCGAATATTGCGTTTTCAACTGAATATCTCACAGTAGATTTTTCAACGTCCAAGAAATTCATAGAAGAAGAATTCATAGTATGGAAGGATATAGAACTAGCTCACTACAGTCTAACGTTTTCATCAATGACGTCTCGTGAGTAGAACAGACCCTTTCTAAGAGATGGTCAGTGATTTGATACTGCCGTTAGTGGTGTCCTCAGATTTGTTATTCGCACATATGACGGTGCCTTGGGGGTATGTATCTCCGTGAAACGTTATTTTATAGGTTCGCACAAACGCGGAAAGACATTTGTGTGTCACATGACAGTAAGCTTCTGTATGCAAGACTAGCATGGTGCAGGTTTTTTTCATAAAATTCAGTTGTTTAAAAAAAGGAACATCACTAGGTTCATCGATCGTGTAGTGCTTCATGTGTTGATCATCCTATATAGATGTTTCAATGCGAACAGAAGCTGTATTTGGACAGAAAGATCGGACAATACCCGGTATTGGGGCCTCAAATCCTTCACAGAAGCTGTATTTGGACAGAAAGATGGGACAATACCCGGTATTGGGGCCTCAAATCCTTCACAGAAGCTGTATTTGGACAGAAAGATCGGACAATACCCGGTATTGGGGCCTCAAGTCCTTCTAACAACCTTGTCGTGAGATGCGCAAAACGGAGACGAACGACAACAATGAACCTACAAATTCATTTTCGTTGAATAATAGGGGTTTGCATAGAATAATGATGGACTATGTGTTGGTGGATTGAAAGATTACGATGCAGGTAGATTGTGAACACATGCTCAATTAAATAGGCAATCAATAGACAATCCTTTTGACACTGGATATAAGGTATAGTCAGATAAATATTGACAAAATCGCCATCAATGCATTTATCTGGCCATGTTGGAAATGTCCACAACAAAACGCAAGACGACAATAATTAATCAAGACCAGAATACACCATGTTGTGTTATCACTCCCGTAGTACTTCATTATATTTGTAAGTTTTATTAATTCCTCTAATATTTGACCTTCTTAATAGTGCTAATTTTACATCGTCATGAAATTGAATGCTCTATATTCTGGCATATGCGAACAAGCCAGACAGTGGTTCAAAATACGTATGGTGACAACGAGAGCCAACATGAACTCATAGATGCAAAGGTTTTCAATTAACATGATTAGAATGTCCACGAAACACCAATTCGCCTTCAGAACCTTCTATGCTTTAGAAGGGGTTACTCCTTTGGTAGAACTTTTCAACAAGGATATTTCTCCATTGACAGGCACCGCTGGGTAAAAGGATACGAGTAGAGGTGAATGAAGAGTTCTTCTACGAGGATACTATCTATACGTGTGAGGATTATGTGGAGGTCCGGTATGAGGGTGTCGACAGAACGGGACCACGGTATATTCATATATTATAGTCCTCTCAGCTTAAACATCCATATTTGAAATTAGTTTTCATGGCGCGAACGCTCAGTAGCGATATGTCAATTCTAAATAGAAAAACGTCACAAAATCGACGTTGATTTTGTATATTTTCGATAGGAATTGATATAACTTTGGAATCGCCGGTTTGCACAAATCAGAATTTTCCACTCATTAATCCGGTAATTAATGTGTGTGAATATTGAAAAGACCCAACACGATTCAACGTATTCAAAGTGAGGCATAAGTCTTTCTGAAAATCTACCGATATGGATACATTCTGTTTGAATAATTGAATATTTTGAAAGCGCCATGACTATGTAGACAATTCTGGTTTATGCTAATATTATTCATTTTATTTAACTTAAGGCTGTGTTCTCCAGAAAATTCCAGCCATGTATTTGTCTCACTGGGACATGAGGTGATGATTCTAATGAACACCATACGGCGAAGTACTCGAGGGTTTAGAGCCACATACAGTGTAACAGGTAAAGTAAAAAGTAACGCGAAGTACCCAAAGTTCATAGCCACATAGATGTAACCATAGTTACACAGATGTTTGGAGACTAAATCATGAATTTGAACGTAGGTACACCTGGCGCAGGAAAAATCCTAGACAACGAGCTCGACTTGATTTTGTTTAACTTCACCAGACATATCCAATATAACAGTCGACAGTGATATTAAACCTGGGTATAAGACCGACCATTCGGCCGTTGTTATCAAGTGTAAATTCATTAACACAGATAGAGGAAATTCATATTGGAAATTTAACTGTTCATTGCTACGTAATATTAAATATGCTGATAAGATTAAGGAAACTATAAATTCTGTGATTGATGAATATGCACCAACTAAATTTGGATCGATCAAAATTAGAATTAGATATCAACGATGAACTTTTCCTTGAAACCCTTCTTATTAAATTAAGAGGGGAAACGATAAAATATGCTTCAATGAAAAAGAAAGAACGTGATAAAGAAGAAGATAATTTGGAAAAAGAAATTAGCCGCTTGGAGAAGGAAGTGGAACAAAATTTCCTGCACATTGATACAGAAACAATAAACCTATTAGGTGAAAAGAAACAGAATTTAGAGAACATTAGGAAAGAGAAAATCCAAGGTATTATCACGAGAACTAAGGTTAAATGGGCAGATAAGGGGGAGAAACCAACGAAATATTTTTTAGGCCTGGAAAAACGAAACTATACGAACAAACTATTGACCAAATTAGTATTAGACTCTGGAGAAGAAATCTATGACAGTAAGCGGATTACAAACGAACAGAAAAAGTATTATGAAAATTTATACAGTAAACAAACAGAAACTGCGAACCAGGAAGAAATAAAAGAAACGTTAAACGCATTGAAATTTGATGTAGAATCGAACAAACTGGAAGGGGCAATAACGTATTCAGAGTTATCGATGGCACTGAAGAATGCACAGAACGAAAAAAGTCCAGGAATCGATGGATTCCCGGTAAAAAATTTTAAGTTTTTTTTGAAGGAGATTGGCTATTTTGTCCTTAGATCTATCAACGCCGGGTATGAAAAAGGTGAACTGTCTAACAGCCAGAGGCAAGGTATTATAACTTGCCTACCCAAACCGGATAAAAATCGCAATTTCCTAACAAACTGGAGACCCATAACTCTACTAAATGTTATTTATAAATTAGCATTGGCTTGTATATCAAATAGAATTAAATCAGTTTTAGATAAGTTAATTAGTGAAGACCAGAAGGGATTTGTCCAGGGTCGTTACATTGGAGAAAACATTAGATTAATTTATGACCTTATGTTATTAAGTAAGGAGAAAGAGACTCCGGGACTCCTCCTCCTCATTGATTTTGAGAAAGCTTTTGACTCAGTTTCTTGGATTTTCTTGGAAGAAGTTTTTTAAAGGCATTTAATTTTGGAACTTCAATCAGGAGATGGGTAAATACTTTCCAAAACAACATCCGAACATGCGTAATACAAAACGGTCATTTATCAAGCTTTTTTCAAAACGGACGAGGATGTCGCCAAGGAGATCCAATATCACCATACCTTTTTATCCTATGCGCCGAAATATTAGGAATAATGATCAGGCAAAACCAAACATAAAAGGTATTGCAATTGGTGGTCTCGAGTATAAGATCAGCCAATATGCCGATGATACTCAGCTAATCCTTGACGGCTCGGAAAAATCTTTAAGGCAAGCACTTCAAGAAATAGATTTATTTTTTAAGTCATCGGGCTTGAAGTTAAATATAAAAAAGACAGGCATCATGGATTGGATCCCTTGCGGGATCCGAAATACTACTGTGTCAAGATGTTAAATTAGATTGGGTTACAGACTTCAATTTGTTGGGGATAAATCTTTCTACTGTTAATTTTATAGATATATGGAAAATAGATTATTTGGCTAGATTGGAGGATTTGAAAAAAGAACTTAGCAAATGGAAAATGCGAAATTTAACAATATTAGGTAAAATTACAATTATTAAATCAGCTGCCCTGTCTAAGCTTACCCACCTTTTCCTTGCCTTGCCAAACCCAAAAGAACACTTTGTCAAAGAACTCAATTCAATTTTGTTTAAATTTATTTGGAATGGAGGTAGTGACAGGATTCAAAGAAGAATAATAACTCAGGATTACAATAGAGGTGGGCTGAGGATGGTTGATGTTTCCAACTTTATTCATAGTCTAAAAATTTCTTGGATGAAAAGATTACTTTTGGAGAAAAAGAAGTGGAGCAATCTCATTTTTGTGGACATTTCAGACCCAATTTTATTATTTGACACGGGTAATGAATATTTAAAACATTGCATGGAGACTATACCAAACCCTTTCTGGAAAGATGTATTTAATGCTTGGTACTTATGTCAAAAAAAGATGCAACCCAAGTCAGTAAAGAACTTTGTAGACGAACCTTTGTGGTACAATAGTAACCTAAAAGACTCTGGGTTTTTCGTAAAAAATTGGTATCAGAACAGAATTAGGTATATCCGAGACATCATCACCAATAAGGGTGAAATTATAGCTTTTCATGACTTCAAAGACAAATATGGTGTAAATGGAACAATCTTAGATTATAGGCGCCTGGTAAACAGAATACCGGAATCTTGGAAACAAGAGCTCCACAAAAACAAGTTAGAAGTAGAAATCACTGTACATATACCTGTTCTTGGAAGGGCCAGGGAGTGTTTGGTAAGGCAAGGAAAGGGTTGTAGATTGTTCTATGATACCTTAAATGCTGGGGCTGATAGTGTAATTAAATCCCAACATAAGTGGGAAGAAATAATACCATTTCAATACCAGACGAATTGGAGTGAAATATATATGTGCAGCTTCAAATGTTCAGATGAAACGAAACTCAGAAGCTTACAACATAAAATATTACACAGAACATTGGTTACAAACTCGTTCCTCCAAAAAATTAATATTCGAACGGACGAGCTATGTTCTTACTGTAAGAATGAAACAGAAACTATTGAACATCTTTTTCTACACTGCCCAATCGTTAAAAAGCTATGGCTAGATTTGCACTCTTGGATGACCACCTCTATTAATTATACGGGAGAATTCTCAAATCACCATATTATTTATGGGTGGGAGAACCAGCAGACTTTCTTCAATATTTTATTGCTAATAGCAAAACAATACATTTATGCAAACAAATTTTCATCAAACACTCTGACCTTTAAAGTCCTACTCAGTAAATTAAAAAGCCAATACACAACTGAAAATTTTAGGAAGTTCAATAAAAAATGGGCAACAGTAGAAAAAGCTTTTCAAGAAATAGATAATTAATACAATGGAGTCCAAATTAATACTTATTACGACTACTTGTTACTTATATTATACAGAATGTGATTTGTGATGTTGGGTGAATGTGGACGTACGCAAGTGTGAGTGGATTTAACTTGTATCAATCTTGTTTCATGTAAATAGCAACCGAATATGTGTATAATAATAATAAAAAAAAACAAAAAAAAAACTGTTACTTCCACGTAACTGTCAGGAGTGCATAGCCACATACAGTATCACGGGTAACTATAGATATACGGCAGAGTACCCGGGGGTCATAGCCACATACAGCGGCGGAGTTCTCGAGGCGACATACGGTGCACAGGTGACTATATACGGCGGGGTGCTCGAGGGTTCATAGGGACATACAGTGTCACAGGTGAGTATATACGGCGAAGTGCTCGAGGGTTCATCATAGCGACATACGGTGTCACAGGTGACTATATACGGCGGAGTGCTCGAGGGTTCATCATAGCGACATACAGTGTCACAGGTGACTATATACGGCGGAGTGCTCGAGGGTTCATCATAGCGACATACGGTGTCACAGGTGACTATATACGGCGGAGTGCTCGAGGGTTCATAGCGACATACAGTGTCACAGGTGACTATACGGCGGAGTGCTCGAGGGTTCATAGCGACATACAGTGTCACAGGTGACTATACGGCGGAGTGCTCGAGGGTTCATAGCGACATACAGTGTCACAGGTGACTATATACGGCGGAGTGCTCGAGGGTTCATCATAGCGATGACATACGGTGTCACAGGTGACTATATGCGGCGGAGTGCTCGAGGGTTCATCATAGCGACATACAGTGTCACAGGTGACTATACGGCGGAGTGCTCGAGGGTTCATCATAGCGACATACAGTGTCACAGGTGACTATATACGGCGAAGTGCTCGAGGGTTCATCATAGCGACATACAGTGTCACAGGTGACTATATACGGCGGAGTGCTCGAGGGTTCATCATAGCGACATACAGTGTCACAGGTGACTATATGCGGCGGAGTGCTCGAGGGTTCATCATAGCGACATACAGTGTCACAGGTGACTATATACGGCGGAGTGCTCGAGGGTTCATCATAGCGACATACAGTGTCACAGGTGACTATATACGGCGGAGTGCTCGAGGGTTCATCATAGCGACATACAGTGTCACAGGTGACTATATACGGGAGTGCTCGAGGGTTCATCATAGCGACATACAGTCACAGGTGACTATATACGGCGGAGTGCGAGGGTTCATCATAGCGACATACGGTGTCACAGGTGACTATATACGGCGGAGTGCTCGAGGGTTCATCATAGCGACATACAGTGTCACAGGTGACTATATACGGCGAAGTGCTCGAGGGTTCATCATAGCGACATACAGTGTCACAGGTGACTATATACGGCGGAGTGCTCGAGGGTTCATCATAGCGACATACAGTGTCACAGGTGACTATATACGGCGGAGTGCTCGAGGGTTCATCATAGCGACATACAGTGTCACAGGTGACTATATACGGCGGAGTGCTCGAGGGTTCATCATAGCGACATACAGTGTCACAGGTGACTATATGCGGCGGAGTGCTCGAGGGTTCATCATAGCGACATACAGTGTCACAGGTGACTATACGGCGGAGTGCTCGAGGGTTCATCATAGCGACATACAGTGTCACAGGTGACTATATACGGCGAAGTGCTCGAGGGTTCATCATAGCGACATACAGTGTCACAGGTGACTATATACGGCGAAGTGCTCGAGCGTTGAGAACGACATACAGTGTCACAGGTGACTATATACGGCGGAGTGCTCGAGGGTTCATAGCGACATACAGTGTCACAGGTGACTATATACGGCGGAGTGCTCGAGGGTTCATAGCGACATACAGTGTCACAGGTGAGTATATACGGCGGAGTGCTCGAGGTTCATAGCGACATACAGTGTCACAGGTGACTATATACGGCGGAGTGCTCGAGGGTTCACCATAGCGACATACGGTGTCACAGGTGACTATATACGGCGAAGTGCTCGAGCGTTGAGAACGACATACAGTGTCACAGGTGACTATATACGGCGGAGTGCTCGAGGGTTCATGGCGACATACAGTGTCACAGGTGACTATATACGGCGGAGTGCTCGAGGGTTCATAGCGACATACAGTGTCACAGGTGAGTATATACGGCGGAGTGCTCGAGGTTCATAGCGACATACAGTGTCACAGGTGACTATATACGGCGGAGTGCTCGAGGGTTCACCATAGCGACATACGGTGTCACAGGTGACTATATACGGCGAAGTGCTTGAGCGTTGAGAACGACATACAGTGTCACAGGTGACTATATACGGTGGAGTGCTCGAGAGTTCATGGCCACATACAGTGTCAGAGTGTCAGAGGTGGCTATCTAAATACGGAGGAGTATCGAAGGGTTCATAGCCACATACAGTATCATAGGTAAACTATCTATATACGTCAGAGTCCCCGGGGCCATAGTCACATACAGTGTAACATGTACCTATCTATACAGACCAATACTGAAACCATCTTGCCTATGCATGGAACTATAATGCCTGCTGCATGTGTAGGAGAGTATCCATTAGTATCACACTGAAGTGATATCCTGTCTGACCAGTAATGTCTGAAAGCTTATTTCACATCGGATTTGAATTATCGGTATAACTTGGACTTAAAAATAACCTTAATTTCGCATTTGAAATATCAGATGAAATTCATTTTCTGACATTGTATTAAATATGGCATGTAGCAAACTCTCTTTAACATGTCTATCCTTGATTTCCAGATGGCTGTGGTGGTTGTGCTGATGAAGCCATATCGGTGACAGAGCCATTGTGTCAGAAGGTGGAAAAATACAACTGTTCTGGAACATATTATGCAATATGTGAAAACGGACGACCGTGTGCTAAGTAAAATATATTCAAAATAGTATATCAGCTGCTGTAAATGTAGCGACTTTTTTTTCTCGATTACTAACGAAATATGATTTTATTATGGTTATTTATAATAACCATAGGAGCAGGCGTAAATTGAAATAGATGTTAATGTTCGTGCCCACAAATGTCGTCAACGTTTCTTAAGGTGTAGTGGATTTGTTTTTCGTTCGAGGCCATATGCACTCCGGTATCATGGAAATAATCCGGGTGTCAATATAGTCCCGTGTACATTCCTTGCAAACGTGAACAACAATCATATTATTATTCTTATATGAAAAATTGAAAAAGGCCATGTTCCATATTTTTTTTCAAATCCTGATGTGGAAAATTCAAGATGACTGCCACGGTTATACATGCCCATAAATGTGCTTGCATATACATTGGTTTGACGGCGGATCACCTGAATATACTTTTGTCTAACCAAAAAGTACGCATTTCAAGGTAGACTGATACATATGTTAGATAAACAACTGAGCATTTTTGCGTAATAAGTCACAATTTCGAAAAATACAGTGATTCGGTTCTTATGACCATCGCTACCAGGCGGAGGAAACAATTCCATGTAATTATAGTCTACCATCCCCCTTCCCACCATCACCACACACACACACACCCCGCGTCTTGCGAACTTTTGCACATACTTTGGCATATGTTGTGTCAAAAACTTCTGTGTTTTGTGTGGCCGTATCGACCAACAAATAATACCATCTATACTACAAAATAATACCGTAATACCCCGTTGCTCGCTTGGTTTTCATGGCCATTCAAACCCACTCTACTTACAGAATTCAGGATTATTTTTCTCATCATAAGAAAGCACAAAACAAGTGATTGGGTCCTCTAAGATATTTACTTCAATGGCCTCAGAATCCCAGATGGCGTCGAATCTGGTCGGTATGAAGACCGATCTATAAAACTTGCATGATAGTTTCAAGGATAGTTGTACTAGTACAGCACTTCATGTCTGGATCTCTTCTATATAGTGTGAATAAGGAATCGTTTCCATTAATCGTTTTTTCTTCAGTCGCGATTTTTCTTCAATTTTCTCGATTGAAAAACGATCAGTCGCGAATCAGTCGCGAGGATATCGAGAAAAAAAATGAGAAAAAACGATTGAACCTTTTCTGGAAAAAACCATTCTCTCGCGATATCGTTTTTGAATCGTTTACCCATGCGCGATCCGTTCTTGATCGCGAATCTTCAATCGCGAGAGAATCGGTTTTTTTCAAGGCGCGAGAGAATTGTGAGGCGGAGTGATATTTGACACATAGGCCGTGTTGCCGTCGTACGCCGCTCTATCCGCGAGCTGGGAACTACATGTAATGTTGATTGCGGATTTGTCGATGGAAAAACCTATATTACTATACTATACTGTATAAATGCGCAAGATAACCGAATAATATATATGATTCACGATCTATAGTCTCCTACAAGCCGAAGTAGGGCGTATGCTGGAAATATCTATACATATACCTGTACCATGCTTCCTGTGACGTTCGCGCTCAGATTTACTCTGGCGAAGCGTAAATGACAAAATTACATGTTTATTCAATAATCGTGTGAGTCGACAATGTATTAATGTTCAGTCATTCCCTTCATACTTTCGATAATTTCCTCATATTCATGCAACTTGGTATAAATACAGGGTGATAGTCACAATATATTGTTTTGTAAATACCGGGTACAGGTCATAAGTGGATTTGAGTTCGTCGTTGATTGCATTATCAGAATGATTACGGCACAGGCTTCATAGAGGTGTGAATGGGCGCATGGCGATAACCCAGAACAGCTTAGCCCTCCAGCCGAGAATTTCTAGGTTAATTAAGGTGAAAATAGTGTAATTAAATATGTATATTTTGTTATAGTAAAACATACATTAGGAAAGGGTATCCATTCATGTTTTGGTACAGTTTTTAAACTATTGAGATGTGAATAAGTTCAAAAAATCACCATCAAGTTAATTTTATTTATTATAAGAATATTCGCGGCAGTGATTGCATATTTATATCAAATACATATCACAATGGTGATTGAATCGCATATAACGGTTGGATTCGCATATGTACAATACTTTTTATTTTAATTTTATATTTTGATAAATGAACTATGAATGATTCCAAAGGGAAGCTCAAGCCAAAAACCAACTGAATAGTATATAATTTCATCTCTTACTGGATTAACCAGTTGTGAAAATTTTTACAAATAGCCCGCGCTATATATTAATAATTAAGTGCTTTCGAAGACTCAAAACCCCGTATGACAATGTTATATTCAATACAGCGCCATCTATCTACACAAGGAAAATGGTGATCGTAGGACAAAAAACCACGCGTACAGCGAAAATCTGATGAATCAACTCAAAATTTCAGCCCGCACAGATGCCCAAAACGTTCACGAAAAATACTACACAAGAAATCTGGAATAATACCAGCTTTAAAACACAGAAATACCCAAAATAATAGACGAAATTGCAAGTGCAAATGACCCAATCTGACCATATCAGGGTCTGTGTCCCGTACAAAATATATGTAAATATGAAGTTATAATTATATGCATAACCATTATTCCTATGTATATATATAGATATTATTTTTCAATTTCTTTCAATATCCCCATCGTATCTATATAACCGCCAACTGTACAGAAATACGCTATAGTTTTACACTAGGCAAAGAATGGAAAAGGAAGAAGAAAAAATGATCGAACTTTATATAGTCTGACTGAAGTGTTAGAAACTCGAACGTGTATGCGGGGCAGTCAGGCTGAACCAATGGCGTACTACTTTCGGCTATAATCCTCAATCGTTTTTTTCAATCGTTTATATTTTCTCGATTAAAAAGCGATTGAATCGCGATATCGCTTTTTATTCGCGAGAATTTTCTCGATTGAAAAACGATTGCCAGCAGAAAAAAAAAACCATTCGAACAGCGATCGCGAATGAATCGTTTATTTTGAAGAAAAAAAACTATTCCCTCGCGCCTTGGAAAATCGCGACTTCGAGAAAATTTGACGAAATAAACGATTCATTCGCGAACGATAATTGGAAACGGTGCCTAACATTACATGCTACCACAATTTAAGTTTATTTGATCAAAGGCAGGGGTATGAGAGTAGTTTCAGAAGTATAAGTTGACGTTTGTCGACTTCACGCCTTGACGTATTTGGATGAATGTGGAAATAATTGTAGGAGCAAGCCAACATGGAAATATTCAAAATGACATCCATAAATGTGGAAATTAGAAATTTACTGGTTTTCGTCTGGGTTTTGCTCTTCGTTTCTTTATTTTAAACAAGCAGCCACTGGCAGCGATAATTTTGAGAGCGTTGTTGGCGTCAGGAGGCTACTGCTGGTTGCCATACATAATGAAAGTTACTGTTTGTCTCATGATGTATCAGCTTGTATGAGAGTGGTGGAAATCTCGTGATGACCAAACTTGAATTTTGCCAGGTGGCGTCACCTATAGGCGCAAGTGGACGAGATGCAAACTCAAACGACATCTCATGGCATGTTATCTGTAAACAAAATCTGACCAGAATCTTATTGGTCCTCCGGTTATTGCCCGGAACCAAAGTTAGATTTTGCCACCAGGTGTCGCCACCTGAATGCGATGAGAAGTTCTCAAGTTGTTGCCCGAAAACAAATATCGGATTCTGTCACCAAGGTGATGCCACCTGTAAGCGCAAGTGGGCCAAACGCAATCCTAAGCGACATCTCATGGCATCGTATATGCTTATCACATTTGCAAAGAATCTGAGTAAGGTTCTCAAATTATTGCCCGAAAACAAATTTCGTTTCCGTCATCAGGTGGCTCCAGGTGTAGGTGCAAGTGGCGAAATTCAATCGCAAGCGACATCTCAAGGCATGGTACATGGTATCTGCATACCACTTTTGAAAAGAAACGATGAGGGATCCTCAAGTTATTTTCCGGAAACCAAATTTAGATTTTGCTACCAGGTGCTCAAAACGCAATCCCTATGACATATGGATACCAGATTTGAGAAGAATGCGATGAGCATTTCTCAAGTTATTACGCGGAAACGAATTTCGGATTTTGCCACCAGGTATCACCTGTGGGTGTACGTGAGCGAAACGTAATCCCAAGCAACATATCCTGGCATAGTATATGCATGCCAAATTTGAGAAGTGCGACGGGGGACAAAACTGAGGCGAGATTACATGTATCATTTCCATTATGAAGAACTAGTTTGACAGATGTGTAATTGGAGCTAAAGTAATCCTTAAAATTAAATTTTTCCGTTGGATGAACCATGAAAAAACGCGACTTTAAGATGATCCAACATTGCCCATATTTTGTATCTATCCACCTTTTTTTGGTGCTGAAGACCATGCAAATACTCTAAAAATTTTACCTGGACCTAAACATAATCTCTGGAATTAGGCCAGAATCTGATTGGGGATTTACCCATTATGATTTGAGGGAAATACGGCAACATATATATTTTTTTTCATTCTACTAGAGAGTAACAATAATGTCAATTTTTCCCACCCTTTACAAGTAATGCACACGGAACCACATATTTGTTACACGAAAGCTGACATCGTTCAAAATTTATCGGAGTTGGGAGGTGGTGGTGCATTGAAAATATATATAGCTTAAAAAAGTGTCAACCTACTTTCAATTGATCTTAAAAAAGTTATCGCCCCCTCTCAGTCTTCAAAAATGTTCCGACCTGGATCGATGCTTTCAAAAATGTCAAGACCCCCCCAACCGAGAAGCGAAATCTCAACTCTGTGCACCATTGACAGGCATGACATAGCCACTCACTAACACAGAAAAGTCAATAAGTTTGTACTGTGTGTATATATTTCAACGGTATATCATTTGAGCAAAAAAAGGAGAAGGCTGCATCACCTGAATTAACCCTTCCGCTCCAATATTCATCTTAGCTACATATATGTATACGTGTAGCGTTACACAATAGAAAGATAATAGAAAATTGCATATTAAATTAGATTGGATGGTTTCAAGTTCAGTCTTTCACTGACAATGTAATTAAGACATGCAAATGACAGGTACATGTGCATGTAAACATACACTGTACATATGATAATCATGACAAAGGTATTAACTTGAATTAACCCACCTTAGATCTAGCCATAATCCCTGTAACTGCGGTATAATAAAAATACCGATATATATGTTCTTACCTCTCTTAAACGTCATGCATCTCATAAGCATACTATTAGATGAAGTAATTATATTACATGTATTACCTGTTGGAGGACCAATATCTGTGTTCGAATCCCATAGAAGCCGCACACAGGAAAACCCCCTCCCATGAGGATAGTAAAAAAAGTAAGCCCCCCCAGATTAGACCCCCTAGGAAAAATTTCATTTTCTCCCTGAAATGCACCAGCTCTCTCCTCCCTTCGATAATTTTGAACAGTCCTTAACCGTGAAGTTTCATGATTGGCAAACGGCAGATTCCACGAT
>JAVTVY010004726.1:0-39879 GCA_036873755.1 Hanleya hanleyi
GACGAGCCCATAAATGTTCCTAGCGATCTCTTACAGGACGCCCAGCCAGTGAGTGACATTTATCGGCGCCACTGGTCCATGATACGGCACTGTTTCTACCGTCATCGCCCTATTCAAGATATCTACAATTTTCGACTGACCGACCTCGCCCGTCTACGCAGCTACATGGAAGCCATTTTCAATGACCAAACTACGTCCTTCAAATTAAATCTGGCGTTTGGTTATGTGCTGCGGCATAAGGAGACAGACCAAGTCCGATACTTTTACCCGAGCAGTAACATCTGGGTATTTGACCAACCGTTTACCATCATTAACCGAGTGTCGCTACAGACGATGCTGGAGAAACTGGACACCGTGGATCCCTTGAAATGGGCCCAACAACAACGCCCCAACACGAAGTGGACAGTGGAGAGGGTCACCAATGTTACGTTCTTCGTGACCAAGCTGACCGACCAACCCATCGGGTGAATGTATTCACCCAGGCACTGATAGATACTCAGAATGCACAAGCAACTATCTGAGGATATGTTGCCTCAACGGTATCCTGGGCTGCCCGATGATGATTAGAATAAACGGTTCAAAGCGAACATGGCCGAAGATGGAACTTTCTGAAATGACGACTTCTGATTGGACAAGAATACATCTAACGGACAGGAACGAATATGACAGATGCAAATGGTGGCCTCTGATTGGACAAGTCTTCTTGAATTGTAACACCAAGTGGATAGTGGAGATAATGACCAATGTTGCGTTCTTCGTGGTTAAACTGACCACCACCTCCATCGGATGAAAGTATTCACCCATGCACTGATAGATACTCAGAATGCGCAAACAACTATCTGAGGATATGTTGCCTCAACGGTATCCTGGCCTGCCCGACGATGATTAGAATAAACGGTTCAGATGGCACTTTCTGAAATGGAGACTTCTGATTGGACAAGAATACATCTAACGGACAGGAACGAATATGAAACATGCAAATGGTGGCCTCTGATTGGATAAGAATCTTCTGAATTGTAAATATACCCAACGCGGCTCCCCCAGCGTGGGTATGATGTAACATTGGGGAAAATAAACTATATGAAAAAAACTTCTTGTTGTTGTTGTTCTCTCATGTGTCATCCTTGTTGTTGTTGCTGTTGTTGTTCTCTCTCTGGTCTATATCATGGCGTTATGTTAGAGTGTTAAAGTGTAACGACGGGCGTTGACGGGCATCACAGCATTTCGAAGAATTAGTGACAATTCCATGGAATATCAGAGCTTCTGAGCTATTTCACCAGGGCGTTGAAGCATTAAGAATGGTGTTGGTGGGCGTTGCTACAAGATGACACCTCACACGGTCCATTTGGACCGCGGATGGTCCATCTCTACACCAAATAACATCCTTCACTGCTAAAAAAGGCCCACTTTCGCTACAACTTGTACTAATGACGTCACCAATGACGTCACAGATGCTATAAATATCCCTGAAATCAGGGTCTATACTCCGAGAGCTACAACATGATACCCCACACGACGCATTCGCAACGCGGATGGTCCATCTCTACACCAAATACCTTCCTGCACTGCCCCAAAAGGCTCACTTTCGCTAATACTCCTACTGATGACGTCATCGATGACGTCACAGATGCTTCGGACATGCCTCAATTCGGAATGTACACCCCGAGAGCTACAAAATGACACCTCACACGACGCATTCGGACTAAGGATGGTGCATCTCTACACCAAACTCACCCTCACGCACCCACAAAATGTCCACTTTCGCTACTACTCGTACCGATGGCGTCATCAATGACGTCACAGATGACGCGGACACCCTCAAATCGGAATGTACACCCCGAGAACTACAAGATGACACCTTCCAGGACGCATTCGAACCGTGAATAGCCCATCTCGACCCCAAATACCTTCATGTACTGCCCGAAAATGTCCACTTTCGCTACTACTCGTACCGATGACGTCACCGATGACGTCACAGATGACGCGAACATCCCTCAAATCGGAATGTACACCCCGAGAACTACAAGATGACACCTTCGAGGACGCATTCGAACCGTGAATAGCCCATCTCGATCCCAAATACCTTCATGTACTGCCCGAAAATGTCCACTTTCGCTACTACTCGTACCGTTGACGTCACCGATGACGTCACAGATGACGCGGACACCCCTCAAATCGGAATGTACACCCCGAGATCTACAAGATGACACCTTCCAGGACGCATTCGAACCGTGAAGAGCCCATCTCGACCCCAAATACCTTCATGTACTGCCCGAAAATGTCCACTTTCGCTACTACTCGTACCGATGACGTCACCGATGACGTCACAGATGACGCGAACATCCCTCAAATCGGAATGTACACCCCGAGAACTACAAGATGACACCTTCGAGGACGCATTCGAACCGTGAATAGCCCATCTCGATCCCAAATACCTTCATGTACTGCCCGAAAATGTCCACTTTCGCTACTACTCGTACCGATGACGTCACCGATGACGTCACAGATGACGCGGACATCCCTCAAATCGGAATGTACACCCCGAGAACTACAAGATGACACCTTCCAGGACGCATTCGAACCGTGAATAGCCCATCTCGACCCCAAATACCTTCATGTACTGCCCGAAAATGGCCACTTTCGCTACTACTCGTACCGATGACGTCACCGATGACGTCACAGATGACGCGAACATCCCTCAAATCGAAAGTACACCCCGAGAACTACAAGATGACACCTTCCAGGACGCATTCGAACCGTGATTAGCCCATCTCGACCCCAAATAACTTCCTTCACTGCCCCAAAATGGCCACTTTACTTACTACAACCAACTGCGCATGCGCAGATTAACGCGACATGCATTCAAAAACACACCATTCTGACTCTACCCCACACAAGCTTCACTTTGACACCTCACACGACCCATTCGAACCGTGATTAGCTCATCTCTAACCCAAACACACCCCTACATAGCACCCAAAATGCCTGTTTTCTATACTACGGCCAGACTGCGCATGCGCAGACTATTGAACACGGACGAACCATTAGTGTAGTCAAGTGCTCCTCCACGAGAGCTTCAAAATAAGACCTCACTCGACCCCATTGGACCATTAGGGACTCACCTAGACTCCAACATGTCCACCCCGTATGGCCCTATACACCCATAGCCATGCAGTATAGGCCTATGGGCCTACCCAGGCCTCGGTGACTTTTTTCAAAAATTTCACCGATTCGCTCCGCAACACTTCCTATCGTGTTCTAAATGACGAGACGAGTAAAACGAGACCCCACAACCCTACCGCAAATGTATAGAAGTGGGTTTCCCAGTAGGATAAACATTGAACCTATACCCCAGTATGGGTCTATATGGGGCTCGGTGACTTTTTTCAAAAATTTCACCGATTCGCACGGGGACACTTCCTATCATGTTCTAAATGACGAGACGAGTAAAACGAGACCCCACAACCCTACCGCAAATGTATAGAAGTACGTTTCCCAGGGGGACAAACATTGATCCTATACCCTCAGTATGGGACTATATGGGGTTCGGTGACTTTTTTCAAAAATTTCACCGATTCGCACGGGGACACTTCCTATCATGTTCTAAATGACGAGACGAGTAAAACGAGACCCCACAACCTATACCGCAAATGTGGAGAAGTAGGTTTCCCAGGATGGTCCTATACCTCCCATACCCCATATAGGCATTTTCCCGTAATTTAGGATAAAGTCCGTATTCCGTATTTTTTCAGGAAAATTTTTACATACACCCACCCTGGAACTAGGGGGAGATAACTCTATTGATAGACAAGCCCCGTTAAGCCCGTCGACCTATATACCCCTCATACCCCATATAGGCATTTTCCCAGGTTTTTCGATAAAGTCCGTTTTCCGTTTTTTTTTTTTCAGGAAAAATTTTACATGCACCCACCCCATTGCCTGAACGCCTCTTCACCTAGGCTTCACTTTGATACCTCACTCGACCCCATTGGACCATTAGTAGCTCCCCTAGCTCCAACACGGCTATTTGCATACCCTTGGACCACCGCGCATGCGCAGAATGCCGCTATTTCAACCCCACACCCAGTCCATTAGATGCCCCTTCATGAATGCTTCACACTGATACCTCACTCGACCCCATCGGTCCACTAGGGGCTCTCCTAGCTCCAAAAAGGCTATTTTCATACCCTTCGGCCACCGCGCATGCGCAGAAGGCCGATATTTCAACCCCACACCCAACCCATTAGATGCCCCTTCATGAATGCTTCACATTGATACCTCACTCGACCCCATCGGTCCACTAGGGGCTCCCCTAGCTCCAAAAAGCTATTTTCATACCCTTCGGCCACCGCGCATGCGCAGAAGGCCGCTATTTCAACCCCACACCCAGTCCATTAGATGCCCCTTCATGAATGCTTCACATTGATACCTCACTCGACCCCATCGGTCCACTAGGGGCTCCCCTAGCTCCAAAAAGGCTATTTTCATACCCTTCGGCCACCGCGCATGCGCAGAAGGCCGATATGTCAACCCCACACACAACCCATTAGATGCCCCTTCATGAATGCTTCACATTGATACCTCACTCGACCCCATCGGTCCACTAGGGGCTCCCCTAGCTCCAAAAAGGCTATTTTCATACCCTTCGGCCACCGCGCATGCGCAGAAGGCCGATATGTCAACCCCACACCCAGTCCATTAGATGCCCCTTCATGAATGCTTCACTTTGATACCTCACTCGACCCCATCGGTCCACTAGGGGCTCCCCTAGCTCCAAAAAGGCTATTTTCATACCCTTCGGCCGCCGCGCATGCGCAGAAGGCCGATATGTCAACCCCACACCCAGCCCATTAGATGCCCCTTCACGAATGCTTCACTTTGATACCTCACTCGACCCCATCGGTCCACTAGCGGTCCCTACAGATTGCCGAACACTTCCACGAAAACCCACGGGTTTGGGACTACTTTCGGTCCGCGGAGGCAGACCGCATCACCGCCAGACCGCATCACCGCGAAGAAATACATGTCCCCAAGGTCACGCCACATTCACCCCAACCGGAAGTGACGTCATACCTGCGCCCCATTCACCTGCGCACAACGCCCCAATACCGCCACAAATCCTCCCCATTTTTTTTTCTGCGCATGCGCAGTGAGGCGCTAAGACATCAATTTAGCTTTTGTATACTACTGGCGTTCAAGGACATTTTCAAGACTGGGCGCAAACCCTTGTATTTGCAAACCGACGAAGGCACGGAATTCCTCAACAGACCGTTCCAAGCCTTTCTCAAGAAACAGAAGGTCTTCTTCTTTCACACCTACAACGAGACCAAGGCTTCCGTGGTGGAAAGGTTCAACAGGACATTCAAAGGCCGCATGTATAAATATTTCACCTATAAGAATACAAGACGGTACATCGATGTTCTCCCGAAACTTGTGAGTGGTTACAATCGAGCCTATCACCGGAGTATACAGAGAGCCCCCATTACCGTGACCCAACGCAATGAAGCCCAAGTCCGGCGTGTCTTGTACCCCAGGCAATCGCAACGAGCACCGAAGGCGGTGTACAAGGTCGGGGACCCTGTACGGATCAGTAAAGTCAAAGGTCAATTTGAGAAAAGTTACTCGCCCAACTGGAGCGATGAGCACTTCCTGATTAAACGGCGCCTACCCCAACAGCAGCGAGTCTACGAACTGGAAGATCTTCAAGGGGAACCGTTGCTAGGGACGTTTTACGAGATGGAATTACAGCCTGTCGTAAAAACAAAGCAAGACTACTACACGGTGGAGCAGATTTTGAAAACGGAACGTCGACGTGGCAAACTGTTTCATTTCGTCATATGGCAAGGCTGGCCCAGTTCCTTCAATTCCTGGGTCGCGGCCAACCTGGTGAAACGACTATAAAGCCAGACACCACCACCATCATCCTTCATTCCACGTTCGACAACGGTGCTATGGACAAAGTGTCTCTAAAAGCGTCTCCCAAAACGCCCAAAGCGCAAGTGGCCTTTTGGTGATATTGCTAACCCTGCTGGGTGTGTTGTGCGGAGGTGTGTTTTACGACGTAGCCTATCTCAGCACTCTACTCATCCAAAGACACCAGCTGTGAGTGACAGTCAAACCACTCTACAGACCTTCTCTACACCAGTCAACCCCGTATCGAGCCCAGTCATCACCACCACACCACACGTACAAGCCACATCGAGTTCCATACCAAGTATAGTCAACACCTACACCAAGTACATCCAGGACGTCTGAAAACCCTCCGGATTTCATTAGTCACAGTCAGCGCATATCGACAACGGCGACCGACGTTGTTGTGGTACCCACTACCACCCCAGTTCACTCGTACAAAATTTACAAGAGCGGGTTACCACGACAGCGGATACACCTCCAACCATGGACCCTGGGTGGCAATATCCCTTCACTTGCGTCATCGCAGGACCGACAGGCTCCGGCAAAACGCACTTCGTCAGGAAGCTCCTTCAACACGCCGACAGCATGACCACCCCACCCATTGCCCGAGTCGTGTGGTGTTACGGAGAATGGCAGGCAGCGTATGCAGCAATGCCCCACATCACGTTCGTGGAAGGCCTACCCAACCTGGTCGGTTTGGAACCGGACAACTTGGTGGTTCTGGATGATCTCATGGCGGAGACGGATGCACGGTTCACCCAACTCTTTACCAAAGGCAGTCATCAACGTCGATTGAGTATCATCTACATCGTACAGAAGTGCACAGGAAAATCAGTTTGAATGCTCAGTATGTGGTGGTCTTCAAAAACCCCAGTGACGCATCACAAATTATACACCTGGCGACACTGAAGTACCCCGGCCACACACCGTTTGCGTTGGAAGCCTTTAAAGATGCGACAACCCCTCAGCACGGGTATATGCTCTTCGACCTGAAGCAAGCCACCCCCGACCACCTCCGACTATGGACCGATATCTTTTCCGGAGAGACCCACCACGTGTACATGCGAAAATAATGTAACCACACTCACAGTGTCTCCCCCAGCTGGGGTGTGTGTTTGTGTGCATGTACCACAGGAATTGGTGGGAAACCCCCAGCGCTGGGCCTGGATGCAGCGTGACTCGCCGGTACACGCACAACGACAGACTCCACACACTTGGGAACCGGAGTCACTCCCCAAAACACCACAACGGCGGGCACCTACTTTTTCACCCCTTTTACCACGCCACCCCCTGAAACTACGCCCATCAAGATCTAAGTCACCACAACCATCACGACGATTAGCACCCAAGGCCTGGAACACCTAGTAAAACCAACAGCATCAGCAGGACAGCTCAGTCGCCATGTTTTACCTCACCCTACCCAGTAACAGTTCGCTGGATGTGTTTCCTGACAACACCTTGGCCAAGTACGTGACCCATTTACCGCAACCGTTGCATTTACCTGGACGATGGGAATGTGGGCTCGTGGATATCCAATACCCTTGCTCGTGGTACAACGTGCGAACCAATGAAGTGTGGTACGAGGTGACCTACGAAGACATGCGACTCACCCTCCCCGAAGGCCAATACGATAACCCCAATGAGTTCATGCAGGGACTGACAAGACTGTTGCATTATAAGACTCTACGGGAGGTCACGAATACTTCAAAACCCATAAAAACCTTTCCATTCAAGAATCATGTGGACTTCGATTACAACGCACACAACGACAAGGCACAGATCATCCTCACCGTCAACGTGAGCGTCGTACGGAAATGCTGGGTCTCGCTCACCCGACCTACATGGGTCCAGCCGAGGACCGTGGCCAGATCCCGATGGATATGAAGTCGGGAATGTACGGACTCTACGTCTACTCGGACGTGGTCGACAGCCACATCGTGGGCGATATCAACACACCTCTGTATGGAGATCAAGTCACCCACAGTTTCACCCACATGCTCTACCTTCCCGTACGACAAACCGACATCAGCACTATCACGGTGGATATAAGAGATGACACGGGACGACCGGTCGCATTCCAACGAGGGAAAGTGGTGCTGACACTTCATTTCCGACAAGCACGTTCTCCTCACTTTGTATAATGAAAGTACCTTACGAGTGCGATGCACGCAGCTATATGGACTATGCCCAACAGACCGGGAGTGGCCTTCCGGTCTTTACCGGCGCACGCATGCAACGAGGACATGGGCTGAGGAACATACTCGGGAGCATCGTCAAAACGTTCCTGTCCTTGGTGACGCGTGGGGTGAAAGCAATCGGTAAACAAGCGGTCCGAAGTGGACTGCAAGTCGCCGTTGATGCGGGCCAAAGAAGCGGGAGGCGTATTGGTCGCCAAAGCACAACGCACCGTAGGGAATAAAAGACCTACACCACCGAGACCACGCACCGGTCGACGACCGACCCAGCGACGACGCACATCGAAGACTCAGGATATCTTTTCTTAAAACATCCAGATCCACGCAGAGTCCTGCCCCTCCACCAACAGTGATTTTTTTTTCTTTTTTTTCTTCTTATTTTTCCCCCCCAAAAAGAAGCAATTATGTGGTCACATTTGTACATTTTTCAGTATTATAAAAGCACAATCACAGCAGAGGAAACTCTTATCGAAATTGAATTACTATCATGCAATATTGGGCAGAATAAGGTGAGCTACCAACAGTGAATTTGATTGGTGGATCGTCCCGCCCACACAGACCAGTGCCGAACAAGGATTATGGGTGGAACATCTCCCACCCTCCAGCATCAACGAAACAGGGCCCATCGAGTTCACCATCAGTAATGCGGATACGGCCTATGTGGATTTAGCCCATACGTACTTGTATGTGAAAGCCAAGGTCGTCAATGGGGATGGCTCGAGAATCATCGACATTGCCACGGTGGGACCGACGAATCTCTGGCTGCACTCTATGTTTCAACAGGTGGTTATTTTCTCAGCGACAGACTCATCAGTGACTCGACCAACACGTATCCCTATCGAGCCTACATCGAGACGCTGTTGTCGTATGGACGAGAGGCTAAAAGGTCTCAGCTGACAGCCCCTTTATTCTACCAAGACACAGCCGAGCACATGGGCAAGGTGGACAACGCGGGATATAACAAACGGAAGGCTTTCACCGCGAACGGCGCCTCGGTAGATCTCATGGGTCGACTGCACGCAGACCTTTTCATGCAAGACCGGTACCTCTTGAACAAGATCCCCATCAAAATTCGACTGATACTGGCGCCTCCGACCTTCGCCTTGATGGCCACTGACGTAGAGGAGCATGTAGCCGACTATAAGATCGGCATCCAAGACGCAGTCCTGTATGTCCGAAAAGTGAAACCGAAAACAGCCGTTCAATTGGGACACCTCAAAGCCTTGGAAACAAAACCAGCCCAGTACCCTATCCGACGTGTGCAAACCAAAGTGTTCTCTGTGCCTGCTGGAAATATGAGCGCCAACAAAGAAAACCTGTTCCTGGGAACTACCCAAGCGATTGACCTGGCCTGTGGCAACATGGATGATATGACCACGGCCCCTAGCACCGCATAAGCGATATTAGATCTGATCTAGAGAGCATGATGGAAATAACTCTGCAACTCTTGCCTGGTTGGTGAGCTGTTTCGCAGTGCACATACATTGGAGAAGTGAGCTGCTCGTCGTCAGATGTAAATGACGGCGGCACACACAAAATACTAGTCTGTAAGGCCCGATGTCGACCCAGCATCGACTGGGAAATCCGCTTTGCGCGAGCCCTCGGGACCACCGTCAATGTGATCTGCTACGCCGAGTTTGACAACATCATTCAATTGGACAAGGCGCGCAACGTGCTGTGTGACTTCTCCACCTAACATGGATACAGAGCAGATAACCACCGTGCTGGAGAATGACCCAGAGACACGTATGATGTTTCAAGGGGTGTTCTCCCGAGATGTGTTCCCATTAGACCGTGTGTATCCTGCTGCTTACGTTCTCAACACGGACCCGATGGATCGGTCCGGTGAACATTGGGTGGCCGTGTACTTGACAGAACAGCAGGGCGAATACTTTGATCGCCTTGATGCGCTGATCACGTGATCGCCACACCCCACCCACGTGATCCACACGAAAGTAGTCAAGTAGAATCAATATGCCCTTTCTATACTACAGACCGCATCACTGCCAAACCGCATCACCGCGGAGGAATATATGTCTGTATACCCATACAGGCATTCCCCGTATGGATGCAAATGTGCGAATCAGGGGAGATAACCAGGAATGTCAAAAATAAAAAAGTGCATACAGAGTTACCTCCCCCGGTAAAATAAGGCTTTAAAACGGTTTTCTATACTACTTCTGTATGTCCAGCAATAGGCCAAAATGTCTCCGCCCGTATTTAGGCGGGTTTTAGTATCCGGCTGCCAGTATCAGGCGAGTATCGCTGGTAGATTTCCTTATCAATTGTTTAATATCTTTTCGATCACACTGACCTTTGACCTCTGACCTTGACCTACATTTAATATACAACACATCGTTCCCCCCCTAGGGAATCCACTCACCAAAAATTAGAACCGTAGATAGAAAACTGTCAACAATCAATGATTTCCTGATTTTTGGCAACAGTGACCTTTGACCTCTGACCTCGACCTCAATTTTGGTACGCGACACATCGTCTCCACCTGGCGTAACCACTCACAAAAAATTGCAACTGTGGACAGAAAACGTTCACAGATGTAGACCGGACACGAACACTTCAGTGATTTCCTGTTTTTTAGGCCAGTGACCTTTGACCTGTGACCTCGACCTTTTGGTACGCGACACATCGTCTCCCCGTAGGGTATCCACTCACCAAAATTTGGAGCTGTGGATAGGAAACTGTCCCAGATATAGACCGGACACGAGAACGGGCGGAAACCGCCATCACATAATACAACCGCCTTTTGGGCGGGCGTATAAAAGTTTGAGGAACAAATCCAATAGATTTTGTTTTCAAAAAGATGAAGCTACTATGTGAATCAGAAAATATTTGCTTTTACCATTGGAGTTGTACGAAATATGTATAGGAGCATTAGGAGGTAGCAAAATATAGAGATTAGGGGTAGAATGGGTTGTAAATCAGCATTAATATGATCAGTGAACGGTTCATTTTGAATTACATATACTAAGGTCAGCGAGTTACAGGATGGTTGATCGTTTCTGGCTGCTGGAAGTTTTCTGAGGTTAAATCTGAGATCTGTTTTGATTTGGTTATTTGACATTCCCACCCGATGCAATTGTAGTACAATAGTCTGGATAAATTTAATTCACGTGGAGCAATTTGAACATGTTTATATGGAAGCTAAAATTTTTGTATACCTGCTTGTAAGTTGTGATTAGTTATCTCCCTACAGAAACTGTGCTGTGGTATCAGACTGTGCCTTTTCCTGAAGCAAAGTAGTTTGTTTGTTTGGCTGTATTTAAGAATGGAATGGTCTTGACCTTTGTCTGACCTTTTGACCTTAAAGTAAGTAGGGTTATTCCCTGCCCAATATACAAGGTAGGCATCAAGTTTTGAACTAATTTTGGACTCAGAACAGAAGATTTCTCATTTTTTTCCAGGTTCACTGGCTTGAGTAAACCGGACATTTGATCTTTTTGACCTGAACATGAAGTCACTTCCTTCTTTGCTCCATCAGCACTATGCACCCAATATTTGGTACCAATTCATAAATTAGACATGGAAATTCCCTCTTTTTTGCAGATTTCCTAACCCAGGTGCCCTTGACCTTTGATCTAGTGACCCCAAAAGCAATAGCCACAAAGCTATACCGCAATTATACCGGCAGTTAAAATATGGAGCGAATTGAATCCAACAGATTTCAAGTTAAATCAAGTCTAAACAAAATGGGTGTCACGTTAATGTTCCCTCAGGCGCTCGTACATGCGTTGTCTGCCATGAATATTTGAGAGGCAAAATTGCATTGAGGAGGTCATCATGGCCGACTAAATAAATTTGACCAAATGACCAGTGGTCTGGAAGTGATATATGCCTTACATCTGGTTAACTATAAGGTATCAAAATATGCCTTGAATCATACTGCATGCAAGTATCATATGTGTTTCCATATCTAATAGTGACCGGTGCTGTACTGGCTGGACTGATCAGTGTCCAGGGTAATAGGAACTATGAGCACTCTCGTGTTCTGGCAAATGTAAGCACCGTAGTGGTATGACTGAAACAAGGTTGAAAACGACGTTAAACCCTACTACTCACTCGTTCACTCAATATCTAATATCAATACAATAAAACAATAACAAAAACAACGGTTCATGGCGTTGCCAGCAGAAGTAATTTAAACATCGTTACACACATCTGAGAAGAACTAATAAACATACTGTAAGTCACAGTTTACACTGTACACTATTTCAGCTTCGAATTGTAAAGGCTAACTATACATATGGTGCTTAAAAATCTGTACACGTGGACCATTCTGTGGGTTGCCATATTGTTTTGAATTTTTTTTTTTGCATCCTAGAAGGTGCTAGATGGCGGACAATGATAAATACCACATATTACAGCCCGCTAAATGTGGACCAAAATACGTACAAATTTCACGTACAACATAATATACCAATCGCATCAGTTAAATTTGTCTCCGAGAAAACATTCGAATAAATTAGCTGGGGTGATATCTCTAAATATATGGCAGACGACATTGCATTAGGTTATACAAATATATCACTGTGTCGAATCTGCAGGGGTGTACTAATTCATTCACATCTTTAATATATCTTCAGACTCTCTATTTTCTACTGCACGGCTACACGGACAGATTGTGTATTTTTTGTAAGGACTTTCAGCTGTATGAGTTAGTTCATAGAGAGTGAATATTTGTATGCACTTTCAGTTGTACAAGTTCTTTCGTTAAGTATATCTCTCCATGTACAGCCAGTGTGATGTTGCTCACGTTTGTAAGTCTTCTAGTATAAAGATGACATTTGCATGGCCTTTCGATGATATGAGCTGATGACTCTTCACGTTGTCTTTCGCTGCTTAAATATCCGAACATAGTGAACATCTGTAAGCCTTTTCACCTACATGTTTTCGTTCATATGGTTTTCTATTGTTCTTCAGCTGTATGTGTTCTTTCATGTCTCTTCAGGTTGCTTTTCTGACAACAGGCATATGGACACAGAGAACAGGTGAAAGGCTTTTCGAGGGTATGCGTCCGCTCATGCATGGTCAGGTTGCCTTTTCGCTTACAGGTAAATGGACACAGTGAACAGGTGTAAGGCTTTTTACCTGAATGAGTCAGTTCATGTAAGTTCAGGTGGTTTTTCTGCATACACGTATATGGACAGAGTGAACATTTGAACGGCCTTTTGCCTGTATGAGCCAGTTCATGCATCGTCAAGCTGAATTTATGTTTACAGGTATATGGACAGAGTGAACATTTGTAAGGCATTTCGCATGCATGAGTCAGCGCATGCCTATTCAGGGTGGATTTTTGCCTGCATGTATATGGACAGTGTGAACATTTGTACGGTTTTTCACCTGTATGAATCAGTTCATGTCTCTTCAGGGCGCCTTTATGTTTACAGGTATACGAACAGAGTAAACATTTGAATGGCTTTTCATCTGTATGAGTCCGCCCATGCATCAACAGGGTGCCTTTCTGTATACAGGTATACGAACAGAGTGAACATTTGAAAGGTTTTTCACTTATATGCATTCGTTCATGCATCTTCAGGTTGTTTTTTCGTGTACATGTGTGTGGACAGATTGAACATTTGAACGGCTTTTCACCTGTATGTGATAGTTCATGTGTCTTCAGGCTGCATTTCTGTGAACAGGTATATGGACAGAGTGAACATTTGTACGGTTTTTCAACTGAATGGGTGAGGCCATGCAGGTTCAGGTGGCCTTTCTGGTTACACGTATATGGACAGAGTGAACATTTGTACGGTTTTTCACCTGAATGAGTCCGTTCATGTAAGTTCAGGTGACCTTTCTGCTTACAGGTATATGGACAGAGTGAACATTTGAAAGGTCTTTTGCCTGTATGAGCCAGTTCATGCGTCTTCAAGCTGCTTTTATGTTTACAGCTATATGAACAAAGTGAACATTTGTATGGTCTTTCACCTGTATGAATCAGTTCATGCCTCTTCAGTTTGCCTTTCATTTTACAGGTGTACGGACAGAGTGAACATTTGTATGGTTTGTCGCCTATATGTGTCCATTTATGTAACGTCAGTCGATATTTCCCTGCGCAGGTATACGGACAGAGTGGACATTTGGAAGGCATTTCGTGTGTATGGGATCGTTCATGTATCTTCAAGTTGCCTTTCCGTACACCGGTACGTGGAAATCGTGAACGTATGATTTTATGCGTTCTTTCATGTCCCTGAAGCTGTCCTTTGCTGCTACAGCTATAAGGACAGAGTGAACACTTGTATTGCTGCTGAGTTTCTATTGTTTCTTTCATTTCGAGCGTTAATGGAATTTCCTCACAGTCAGTCTTGAATCGGTTAAGTGGATATTGTGGAGACTGATTCCCAGGCTCTAAACTAGTCCAAATTAATTGTTCAAACTGTTCACCGGCCATCACACGCCGATTGTTTGTTTCAGTATCACTCCGGACTCTGGTATCAACCTGGTACAAGGTTATCGGATAAGGTAGGTCAGTCAGCATATTAACCTCTTCAATATCTCTCCCCTCAGTGTCTGTACTACATGCAGGTTCTGTATCATCCTAAGGAGTATAAAGTAATCCATCGTTATTCATAGCGCATTGTAATTTCCATGGTCAATTGCTGTTTATAGATGTACCACACTGAATATATTATATTTATGTCAACAGCACAGGCTTGTGTTAGTTATAGCAAAATGGGGTAGCACGAGTAGTAATAATAGCCTCTGATAGCTTGAGGTCTGTGTTTTAAATTCCTCTGTGGATGAGCTTATTTAAAGGTGAACTGCAAAGGTTTTCATATTTCCCTATTTATATTCTTCGCGGGCTAGTTAATGATGGATATATCAGCCCAAATACTCTGTTTGGTTTTATTTGAAGTATTTTGTCTCCTGGTAGCTTTTGAAAAGTTATTTAAAGTTGGCATCTCAAGCCCGGCCGATTTCAGAAATGAAATCCGCATCGCTTATCTGCCCTTGTTTGACGTTCGATTGTGACGTCACATCAGACCATCTTTCCAGGCGTCAATACTTGTAACGTTCAGTCTCCGGGCGGCTGGTCTGACGTGACGTCACAAGCAAGGAAAGATAAGCGATAACGTTTTGCAAATCTGAATTTAGCTGTGCTAGGGGTACCGACTTTTAAAAAGATTCTAGCAGACAAGATAATTCAAATTAAACCAAGTGAAGTAGATAGACCGGTATTTCTATCATTATTCAACCTATAAAAAATGTGAAAAGGGGAATCTAAAAACCTTTGCATTTCACCTTTAACTAAAGCATATAGCTACCAAATAGTATATGTGAATGATATGCACCAAGCACCATGGATATTTTCAGATATCATTACTTTGGTGTCTTGGCGGTCATGTGAGAGAAGAGTAAATGATATTTCTGATAAAATATGGTACAGCATATATAGGGCTACACGCACTGTCATCTCTGTGGAAGATCACAGACCAAAACGACCGACTACTGTCGGGTTGACGAAATCAACCCGTAACATGCCAGGGGTCTGGCGATTTTGACGTGTGCACTACACTCACGTGACTCCTCCATGACCTCTGCACACTGTCTCAGTGATTCCTTCGTGCATAATGAAATTATTTGTCTTGAGATCGACCATGTCATTGAACAGTCGATAACTGATTTTTATCCACACCAATTTTCTGAACTATAGAGATCGTGATAATAATAGTATTGTCTTACCAACATCTTTAGGACAAGTTAAAATGGGATTATGTTTTGTACATATTACTTTTCTTCGGCGGAGAATCATCGTATTGTATTCCCAAAATCGTCCAATACTCGTCCAAACGGCCAGCGAGCAAACGGAGCTCGAGTTCATGATATCAATGTGTGACCTGGATACATGGTATAAATTTAATAGAGATGCCGCCATATTTTCCAACTTCTTTTACACTTGGAGATAAATGTTGAATTTTAGATACGTTATTCAGGAGTCTTTAATGCATACACTTGTCACAAATTATAAATCAAAACGTGTGTACCGTCTCTGACGATTATATCAAGTCTATAAAATTACAGTCTAGGCGGGACATAATCAATTTTCAAAACGACTTGTTGTTGTTTATCGAATAAGTTTGACGAATCTTTCTGCGAGATTTTCTGCTATGTTTTATAATTTCTTGTATTGCTGAAGACAGCTATTGTGATTTACTTCGATTAGAATGAACAGATTCTTTTTCCCAAGATTCCTAGGTGTCATCTGATCGTTTCTTCTGAGTCGAGGATGCCCTTTTTGAATAAATTATTCGGAAGCTGCATGTAGACCTACACATTTGTTCCTGTTATCTCTATTTGAATTAAGATGTTTGTTCTCAAATTCAAATTGTTCTTGAACTGTGGAGTCTTTAGAGTTGAAGATCTTGGATATGAAAATCTTGAGAGTTGAAGATCTTGGATATGAAAATCTTGAGAGTTGAAGATCTTAGATATGAAAATCTTTAGAGTTGATTATCTTGCTTCCTCTCACTTGGTGTCAGGTAAAATGCAGATACCAGATTTAAAATCTTGAAATTTGGCGTTTGAGGATGTGAATACATCAGCTTACTCCTCAAAATGAGTGTTTCTCGTGATCAGCATAGATAGAATACTGACTAACATTTAGTAAATTGCCGGATTCAACAAGCAAAGTTGGCCAGACTCTAGTCCGACATGCAGCCTCTACAAAATATTTTACTATACTGATTTATATTGAATGTAATTACATTCATAGATACCAGTATTATGAACCATATTGTATGGGTCGCATGTCGGACTAACCAGATTCCTGCTGCAAGTGATCTACATACGCATTGTTAAATAATTGCATTACAAATTTTACAACCAATTACAGGCTTTATTGCAATGCAGAAGAGGTCAGATCTAGGTATTCATACCTTTTACGTTTAGGGATCAACGGAAACCCGACATCAGTACTAACAGTGCTTTCATTTAGAATATAAAATCAGTTATTCCAAGCTTTGAACGTTTCTTCCTATTTAATAACTCTACTTACTCAAGCAGGATGTTTACCACATGGTTGTACAGCGCTGAGAAATAAGCCCATTTATACGTTAACTTACTTGCTCAAATGGTTCAGATTTCTTAACCATATCAAGTGAGGTACTGGTAACTGGTTCTTCCTTTGTCGATACATCTGCTGGTCCTAGGATATCACCCTTTGTTGATACATCTACTGGTCCTAGGATATCACCCTTTGTTGATAAATATACTGGTCGTAGGATATCACTCTTTGTTGATACTTTTACTGGTCCTAGGATATGACCCTTTGTCGATTCATCTACTGGTCCTAGGATATCACCCTTCGTTGATATATCTACTGGTCGCAGGATATCACCCTTTGTTGATACTTTTACTGGTCCTAGGATATCACCCTTTTCGTCTCGGATCTCTATTTCCTTTTTCACCATGTTCACAGACAATTGTGACGGGTTAAACAGTTCATCCCGTAAGACTGTCTCCCGGTCACGAGGTTCCAATTTTACACATATTTCCTCCATCATTTCTTGCAATAAGTTAATACTGCCGGCCTGAAACGAGTGAAAAAACAGAAACATATGATCTTCCAGTCAGCCAACTACATTGTATATACCAATCTGGCCATGCATGTTCACCACTGCTGAATAGTGTTTCGATTCTTAAGGTTACCATAGCAAGTTATCAGAAAATCGGATTGTGTGTGATGGAGCTTTTTGTTGTTTTTTTTTTGCGGACTTCTGGCCGGCACTATACTATCCCTTTTACTAATGTACGGTATATATGTCTTACTCTGGCTTACTCTGCATCAATGAGTCAGACAAGTCAGATTCATCGATCGAACACCGCCCGCCGTCTAGTATCTCAAGCATAAGAAAACAAACACAAACAACATTGTGGAAACATAGCACCATGTGATTTTGTCTTGTAGCACCAGTGAAAAATACCCATCGAGTTAAGAGTGGATTAACAGATAACAACAACAACAACAAATTTTCCCAATCCATGTCATGACGATATCTTCCCAATGGCTTGAAACTTGGTAATACAAATTAACCCAATTGTCAATCTGGACATTTGGCTGCAACTTTCTGGACTTTGCCATTCTTCATTGGACAGTTGACTTGACAATGACACACAGTGTCAATGCCCCAGCCCCAGGTATCGTTGTTCATATCATTGTTGTTGTTGTTGCGGCATTTCCATAATCCGCCACCCCGGTCCGCTCGACGAGTAACACCATGAACACAACATCATATTCATTGTTGAGCTACTCAGTTTAGTCGATCAAACGATCAACTTTGCTTGACCACACAGTAGGCCAGCTGGGTTACAGTGTAGAGTCAAAACAACGCGAATTTTCTCACACAAACCATGAAACAACCCACAACTCCTCGACATTTTAGCCTCGTTTCCGTCACGATGAGCGCGCCATCTATCGGCCAAATAAGAAAGACAACTCTTCTTTATAATTTACGGCCTGGCGGTGATTTATCAGCGCGAGTATTGTCATATGTATGAATATATCGGTTATTTAATAGATTGTTGTTTTATTTTTGATTGAAACTATATAATTCATCACATTATGAGCTGTATACGATCGGCATATATAGCATTCATCTGAATGCATGATTACTAGCCAAACAAAAAGTCCTTTTTCAGCCGTAAGAAAAGGCAAGTTATGATCTTTACAATGACAGTCTCCAAGCAGAGGTGTAAATGGTGTATTTTATTAAAGTGCCTATATGTGGTTCTGAAACGGAGAATATAACAAAGACTTACGAACGTCGTATGCATGCTCACGAAGTGCCTTGCATTGTTGATGCGCCCATTTGAAACAGCAAGCAAATTTGATGGCAGTGGCACCATGTTGTTTTATCCACATTAAGTCGGATGTACCGGTACATATGAAGTATCTTCATGGCTTATTGAACGGTGTCATTGTCTGCTAGCGCGAGCTAGTGTGATTAAGGTGTGAACTCAACAGGACGTTTTTACAGTCAATGTATGGTAGGAAAAAAAACCTACGTTTTATCAGTGGTTTTACTGTGTGGATATATGGATATGTGAGCCATTATTTGTAATGGAATATGTATGTAAACCTATAGTTTGGCAATTTTGTGTGATATTTCGAAAGTAATAATTATGAAATAAAACTTTATTATTGTAAGAAACTCTTGTTTTCTACAAAGATCAACTTTTAGGGAACATTTCATAGAAACACAAATTGTCTCAGAAAAGTGTATGGTACATACATGTGACACTAGATTGCTGGGTATTGTGAACCTGAATTACCACGGTTCGTCTGATGTTTGATTTACTATTATGATTTGTTACCACAGATTTGAACAATGAAGTTTCACAGTCTACCATTGAACATCATAGTTGACCACGGTTCGTTGTATGGTAAAGCATGGTAAAATTGACCATACATTTTATTACCATATTTATTACCGTATGGATTCACGATACATTATCATGGATTTTCATGGTTCAGCCTGGAATACCATGGCTCACCACGGTTCATTGTATGGTAAACCAAGGTAAACTTTACCATACAATCTTTTACCACGGATTCACCATGAATTACCATGGATGTTCATGGTTCAGCCTGGAATACTGAGGTTCAACACGGTTCGTTGTATGGTAAACCACGGTAAACTTTACCTACAATCTTTACCTGGATTCACCATAAATTACCATGGATGTTCATGGTTCAGCCTGGAATACTGAGGTTCAACACGGTTCGTTGTATGGTAAAGCAAGGTAAACTTTACCATACAATCTTTTACCATGGATTCACCATAAATTACCACGGATGTTCATGGTTCAGCCTGGAATACCGTGGTTCACCACGGTTCATTGTATGGTAAACCACGGTAAACTTTACCATACAATCTTTTACCTCGGATTTACCATACATTACCATGGATGTTCATGGTTCAGCCTGGAATACCGTGGTTCACCACGGTTCGTTGTATGGTAAACCACGGTGAACTTTACCATACAATATTTTACCTCGGATTTACCATACATTACCATACAGAACCGTGGTTTACCATGCATTACCATACTTTACCCTATGGTAATGTATGGTAAACCACGGTTTTTTTTTATAAGGGTATACTATCCCTTTTACTAATGTACGGTATATATGTCTTACTCTGGCTTACTCTGCATCAATGAGTCAGACAAGTCAGATTCATCGATCGAACACCGCCCGCCGTCTAGTATCTCAAGCATAAGAAAACAAACACAAACAACATTGTGGAAACATAGCACCATGTGATTTTGTCTTGTAGCACCAGTGAAAAATACCCATCGAGTTAAGAGTGGATTAACAGATAACAACAACAACAACAAATTTTCCCAATCCATGTCATGACGATATCTTCCCAATGGCTTGAAACTTGGTAATACAAATTAACCCAATTGTCAATCTGGACATTTGAAAGATTATTTCAAGGAAAAAATATACCTTGTCTCAAATGAATTATACATGTAGCGATGTTTGATTTAGGAGATCATTGACAGTAGGCCACATTTCAACACCTCATACATGTATATGCAAGATTAAATATTGCTCATAATACATATATTTCTGCTACATAGCTTACTATTTGCAGAAATTTAAATAACACAAACCTTACTCCAGATGCCGGGATATATTCAAGTTAAATTAAACGACTGTTTCACTCACTCGGGTCCCGTTTTCTTTCTTGTGCGCGGTAAACGTTATATGATGGCGAAAAGGAGAACCGGAACGGATACGGAAGAGGCACTGTTTTTTCGGGCTATATCGTGTTTTACCCCCCTGAATTTCCTCATCGACTACTTTCTCCTGGCAATAAAACAATAGTAGTCTCCCCTTGTCATTTCTCCCTTGTAAAACTATGCACGTTCGCCGTATAATCGTCGCTCTATATATACTCGTGTTATACCCCCCTGGTATAGGCATTTTACATGTCAAAAAACCCAAAAGGGGGGTATAACACGAGTATATATACTCGTGTTATACCCCCCTTTTAGGTAATTTAACATGTGAAATGCCTATACCAGGGGGGTATAACACGAGTATATATAGAGTGACGATGGTTGAAAACACCTGGTTCCGGCTAACGAACGCTCTATATATACTCGTGTTATACCCCCCTGGTATAGGCATTTCACATGTTAAATTACCTAAAAGGGGGGTATAACACGAGTATATATACTCGTGTTATACCCCCCTTTTGGGTTTTTTAACATGTAAAATGCCTATACCAGGGGGGTATAACACGAGTATATATAGAGCGACGATTATACGGTGACGATTATACGGCGAACGTGCATAGTTTTACAAGGGGTATTTAATGAAGCGTGGGGGGTTATTGGAAGTAAAGACACAACACAGGTTTGGTGAGGACTTGTTCATGTATTAGATCCAATTCCGTAGAAGGGAAGAAAACCCTGTTAAACATAGAATAATAGCATCATAAGTATTATGACATAAGTAATGTTATATAATACTATGCTGTACCATTGCATACACAATATGCGAATCAGCTTATTCTCAATGTTAATGCATAACAATAAGAGAAGGCTAAAGTCTATTCTTTCACAAGTATTCCGAATACTTTCATCATGTGGGATTGCTAGGATGCCATTACATAGAATCAAGTTGCGTATAATGACACTTTTCGCACGCCATATTATTCTATTCAAATGAATGTATCAGAAATCGTAAACAGTAACAGTATTTAACATGAAAATAAACTTGATTGAATTAATGAACTGTTTCGTCTTTTCTTGTCTTTTCATGTATCTATTATATGTCTCGGATTGTTCTCTAGACTACCATTTCTTATTCTTTAAGAGTTCAGACAAGTGATTCAATTTACCGAGAATGTACAATCTGACGAATGGATATCAACAATTAATAAAAGAAATAGTTCAACAACATCTGAATTAGTTACATGTGTGAATGTCCTAATAATATTATGTCTAGTCAGGGACACACATATGCCTATAGGGTGGCACCTCTGGTCCACCATAGTGCGGTCAATATCAATACAGCACATCATCAATCCATTAGTGTGCCTATATAATGAAATATCATTTGACTGGAATTATTACCAGGACTAGAATGGGCTCATTACTCATTATTTCATTACACAAATAGAAATCAATACCAATTCAATTACATTGTCTTGATTATACATGTAGTGTTATTTGCATGTGTAAAATACACTAATCTACAGGGCAAGTAATGTGACATGTAGCGAGCGAAAGGCTCAAGAGATATATCACGAGCTGCAGATATAACAGAATTAATATTGTAACGAATACAATATTTTAGCTTGTTTACATTATAATTGGGAGTTTCGCAACCTTTCATTTCTTGTATTTCTACTGTCATGTAGCACTCCAAATCACAGTACAAGAATCAATAGTCACATGTTAAATAAACTCATCATACTTCATAAATCATATATTCATCTAATCAAATTCCATTTGACATAAAACTTACAAGTCAATATGATCTCATTGTTACACCAATGGTCCACCATACTATCAGCATACATGTATATCACACAATCTGTCACTCATTGTGAGGCTAATGGTCCACCATACATGTACATTTCACAGCCCATCAACCCACGCAGACAAACAGTATGAAATTGTCAGCAACTCCTTATAACAGAAAGAAATTGTACCTTTGTGTAAGATAATACTGTCAGTATGTAGAGTATTAAGTATCAACATGGTGACATGGGGGAGGGGGGAGTGTATCGTAATGCATTTGTATAAACTAATGTGTACATGTACCTCATGCGAATAGAATAGAGTTGAGAAGAATGGCATTATCTTGGTGAGCATCAAACCAGAAATTAATCATATAATTTCCTACTTAAACATTGGTAATTTACCACTAACCATTACATTTGCATGCTTGCACAATATCAATATCAGTTTAGGAATCAAACAAATTGTATTTGTCTAAATACTTCATCCGTGCATTAATTCCTAATTATTACATACAAATATACAAATACAAACTCACCAAATAATGTGCAAAATCCACTTATGGCTTCCTATATTTACAATTAACATGGAAGTAGGTCAGTCCATCGCCATAGCAACCCTGAGAGAGAGAATTACCAGTATTTTAACAGTAAACTTTGAGATGGACAAGTTACTATTCTCTACAAACATCTATCACTTCAGATACTGCGATTCTAGTGTGCAAATATTCAGCCTTGCCTGCATAACAATTGCATAACAATTATGGAGGGCTATCACGCAATTACTTAGTGAAACAAACACCACATGTTCAACTCCATCTGCAAGCCTACAATTACATATCACGGCTCAAGAACAGCCCTATAAACACTCTACGCCAAAAGTATGGACACTTAAGAGTTTTATCGCAGAATTTACAGAACACAGTATCGTCAATAATATGTAGATATTTACCGTAATAGCTCCCGTCAGCATTCACCCATTTGCTGATCTTTACGGGGAAAATGGCTGCCTATGGAGGGTCATGTGACCCTGCACATGACAAAAGTGCGCGAAACAGATAGTTCAGACTAAAATTAGCCCTGCCACTATTAATCGGGTTTACTGTCTGCTGTATCCATATTTACATGACTCAAACTAATTAATTATCGAGAATGAAACAGTCAACAAATGCTAGATCAGCTATTTCACTGTAGAACACAAATCAGAATTTCCTCTCTCGTACGGTCAAGGGGACACAACTTTGCAAGGGACAAATTGTACTTCACGGTGGGTAACCGACATCTAGTCTGCCGGTTACATACTTCCCTGCTGTAAGTTTGACGTCCCGACAAACCTATTTACAGTCGTCATTGGCAGTACATGAAGTTTCTAATGTAACTGAATGTTGCCTAGCATTTTAACTAGAAGAAGCTGTGTTTGACTGATGTTGGCTAGAACCTGCTGGTCGACAGTTGGAACACATCTCGTTTCGTCCATTACTGCGGATCTAGGCTCATGATGAAGATTAGAATGATACCCTGCAGTATTTCTATTAGATCGACGCAACATCTGTTCTGGATCGGACTCATCATAACCATCCTCCAACTCTACGTCATGAACGGGTTCCAACTGAGGAACCATGTCGGGCTTCCCTGCAGTGACAATAGCAGGTGGTACATCAGTTGGTTGAGTTGCGATATCCATCGGCACCTCTAACACAGCACCAGGCTCCCCTGCTGTATCCTTATCAGGAGGACCAGGAACAGGAACCACAACATAAATGTCATACTCTTCGTCATCTTGTGGTTGATTATCCACTCTTTGTGTCACTAATTTTGGTTGTAGCTGCTCCGGTTGGCAACACGGTTGAGTGGCATCTGTGGCAAGGTCTTCCACAAGGTCCCTAGCATCGAGTAGATCAACCCTGTTGACTGTTCTAGTAACGTTACTCCCATCAAGGGGCTCCACAGTATACACATGTCCATCGGCTGAGAGACGACTGGTAATTCTGTAAGGTCTACTACTCCACACATCCTGAATTTTATTGCGGCCTTTATGGCTCCTATCTCTCACGAATACCCTGGCACCAACAGGTAAGCTGGTCTCCTGTGAGCGTCTATCATGGAGTTTCTGGCGCCTCAATGCTTCCTGTTCCGTTCTAAGAGAAGCCATGCTGAATGCCTCCTTTAGGCGAAGGTAATGGTCCGTGACCCATTCATCTACAGAGTTAAATTTCCCACCATCGTCCAGTCCGAGCAGCCTATCTACAGGAAGTCGTGGTTCGCGACCAAAGAACAGGTAGTATGGTGTATAATTTGTTGAGGAGTGAGGCGTGCAATTGTAGGCATACACTAATTCCGCTAGATACCTTGGCCAGACACGTTTCTTTTCCGGAGGCAACGAACAGAGCAAACCGTGCATGGTCTTGTTGAATCGTTCGCACTGTCCGTTACCTTGGGGGTGGTAAGGTGTCGTCCTGCTTTTTGTTACGTCATAGATCGCACACAGTTCTTGTATGACTTTCCCCTCAAAGTTTCTGCCCTGATCACTATGAATCCTGAGTGGAACACCGAAGCGTACAAACCAGTCGTTAACTAGGACCTTGGCTACGGTCTTTGCAGTTTGGTCACGGGTTGCCACCGCCTGTGTGTATTTGGTAAAAACATCGGTTATGACCAAAACATTTTCCACGCCGCACGACTTCTCCAGGACCGTGAAATCTATTGCTACCACTTCCAGTGGCCGTTTGGCGATCAGTGAGCCGAGAGTCGGACGTACTTTCTGTCCAGCCTTGGATAACATACACCGGGTGCAGGAATGACAGTGTTGACGGACATCTGCCTCCATACCTATCCAATAGCATCGACGCTGCATAAGTTTAAAGGTTCTCTCTTCTCCTTGGTGACCAGATTTATCGTGCACTTCGGACAGAACTTGTTTCCTCAAGGTGACTGGCAGAATTAGTTGCTTGAGCGACTGCCCATTTAGGGTCACCTCCTTGTACAGAACCCCAGACACCTCCAAGCGGTTCCAGATTTTCAGCAGTTTTCGAACAGATTTTGCCTCAGCCTTTAACTCTCTTGGTGTAGGGGGCTGCTTTCTATCCCAGTAGACGCGGAGTCTGTTGATCGTCGGATCAGCACGCTGAAGTTTTGCCATCTCAGCTGGTAATATCGTAGGTAGAGTAGACACACAGTCTGGAGCGGTCATCTCTGAACGAGTCTGTACCTCCTCCAACCATACTGGGGCTGTAGCCTCCAGATACTGCTTACTGATTTCAGCTGGAATGGGAGTCAACATTCGCAGAGTAGAAGTGTCAGCAACAAGCTCCTCCGAATGACAGGTTTCAGAGTGTTCAGTCTTTCGACTTAGTGAGTCGGCATTTTGGTTTGTCCTTCCGGAACGGTATTTAATGGTAAAACGGAACTGTGCAAGCTCCGCTGCCCACCTCGATTCTGTAGCATCCAGTTTAGCAGTAGTGTTCAGGTAGCTTAAGGGGTTATTGTCTGTGTATATCAAGAATTCAGCTCCTAGAAGCATGTCTCTGAACTTTTCCGTCACCGCCCATTTCAGCGCCAGCAATTCCAACTTACGGCTGCTGTAATTTCGCATAGCCCTCTCATTGCTTCTCAGTCCTCTGCTGCCATATGCAATTACGACAGTTTTCTCTCCTTGGCGTTGGGAAAGCACTGCTCCGAGGCCCTGTAAACTGGCATCAATCTCGAGAATAAAGGGGGAACTGAAGTCCGGGTGACCCAACAATGGTGGACTGCACAACTTTTGTTTCAGTTCATTGAATGCTTCCGTGCACTCACTAGTCCAACGCTCCACGAAGGGTCTCTGGTCCACATTCATTGGCCTCTTCTTTACCTTTTTCTTTTTCTTAGTTCCAGTCAGCAGTGCATGGAGGGGTGCGGCAATCTTGGCGTATGCAGGGACAAACCTTCTGTAGTACCCGGATAAGCCCAAAAAGCCCCGTAGTTCTGTCTCTGTTTGCGGAGTCCTCCAGCCTTGGACCGCACTAGTTTTCGCTGGATCAGGAGATATGCCCTTCTCCTCGACGACATGTCCTAAATAGCCTAGTCGCTCTTTAAATAGGTGACATTTTGCTGGTTTGACTTTTAGATGATGGTTGCCCAGTCTTGTTAGCACCATATCTAACCTCTCGAGGGTTTCATTGAAGGTTGTTCCAAACACGAGGATGTCGTCCAAGTATATGAGAATAGTCTGGAAGTTCTCGTCGCCGAATACTTTATCCATGAGCCTCATGAATGTAGCAGGGGCGTTGCACAACCCAAATGGCATGCGCAAAAATTCAAACAGTCCACCAGTGCCAACTCTGAAGGCCGTCTTCTCAACATCTTCCGGCGCTACCGGAACTTGGTGAAAGCCATGGGCTAGATCTAATGTACAGAAATACTTGGCCCCTCGAAGTACCTGTAGAGCTTCCTCGATACGTGGCAAGGGGTACGCGTCCTTGTGGGTCTTTCGGTTGAGGGCGCGATAATCGACGCACAGGCGTAGACTGCCGTCCTTTTTCCTCACCAAGACTACCGGTGACGCGAAAGGGCTTGTCGACTCTCTTATGACACCTTTATTCAGGGCTCCCTTCAGATAATCCCTCACCTCTCCCCAGTGTTGAGGGGGAACACGCCGATGTGGTACACGGATTGGCACATCATCCTCTAAGATGATCCGGTGGCTGATATCATCGCAGCAGCCAATGTCGTCGTCAGACTTGCTAAAGGTATCACGGTGCTTGGACAGTAGATCCTCAACTTGCTGTCGTTGGGCGATGCTTAGTCCATCACCAAAGTCTACCTTCTTGATAACCTCTTCTACTACTGCTGATGTCCTAACTTCAGCAGATATTCTGTTGATTTGCACTTCACAGTCACTAACTTGGTTCACTTGAACATCAGAGTCCAGATCACAGCTCCTCAGAACACCAATCACTGTTCTTGGCTGCAGGTATACATCACCTTCGCCGAAGTTGGCTATTTGCACCGGTATGTAACCACTATGACCAACTGTGACATATGAAGGGCCAAGCGCGAGTCCTTTAGGAAGTGGCCCAACATGTGACTCCGAATGTTCCAGAAGAGCTTCATATGTACACCCAGGCTTCGCTATTCTGGTTGTTCCGTCTATCACAACTATCGCACGACCAGGAATTCTCACCAGTTTTCTGCCTGCTACTCGAACTTTGAATACAGAGTCTTTGCACTTGACCTTGTCAGACAATGACATTTCTCCATAAAGTGCAAGTACATTAGCCCAAGTGGACTGTGACTGCTGAGCAAGTTTTCTCGTGAAGTCGGCTCCATATGTCGATTTCAATGTCTCAGATATATGGTTCAATATGTTGCTGCCAATGACACCTGGACAGTCTTGTTTGCGTGATGCGATTGGCGTCCCAACAGGGTCTCTCACGACCAGAAATCCCATCTGTCGAAATGTTGCACCTAGAGCAGTGATATCCAACTCAATATATCCCAAGTAGGGTACATCCAACCCCTGTGCGCCGGAGATGTGGATGAAAGCTGAAACATCCAAGAGCTTGCCTTCTTGGATAAGGTGTTCCCTGAAATACGTTTCTGTTATGGTAGAGACCTGAGCGCCGCTGTCCAACAAACAACGCGTGTTACAACTTCCCAGACTCACCACCACCTCAGGACACTCGCCCACAGCTTTCTCTAATATTGAGCCTTCAGTTCTAATTTCACCTGACATGTGGCTCTTCATACCAGGTGCCTCTAGTTTAACTTCATGATGGGATCTGGTTGCGAAGCATCACCTTTATATTTAGGACAGTTCCTTCGTAGGTGTTCCGCTGACCCACATTCCCAACAGCGACGGGGGTAACCATCCTTCTGGTAAGGCTTCCGATAAGGTTGGCGGGCACGGCCCTTGTTGCTGTCTTTGAGCTCCTGTAAAAGTTGCTCAATCTGTTTGCCTTGCCTTCTCACCTCCTCCTTCAGGCTATCATCCTCACTTTTCATCTCTTGATGGAATGTCACTTCCTTGGTCTTGACTTGTTTCTTGGAAGTGCCACTCATTCCAAGCCACTGCTGCGCCCGGTCACGCATCTCGAAGTAAGTCAACTCTGTCGACTCAATATTCAATCGCCGAATCTCCCGTCGCAGACTCTCATCCCATACAGCCTCGGCCAATCTGCCTTTCAAGGTGCTCTCGCGACAGTTTTTAAACGATGAATCCAGCAGCACAATTCTATCATACAGTTCCACTAAGGCCAAAGAACAGGTAAGAAGATCTTCAGTTTCTCCTTGTTGATATGCAAAGAATCGCTGTTGAAGCTGGGGCAGTGTATTCCCATCACCAAATACGTTCATTAAGACTGAAATAACTTTCTCTGGGTCACTGACAATGCCCTCGCCCCGTCCAAGGACTTCCTGGCGTGCTTTGCCAGCTAAATGTTCAACAATGAATGCGGCCTGTTGTTCCTTATCTAACTTCTTCGTCGCCAACTGCCCACGGACATCAGCAATCCATTCCTGGATAGTTGGGTCACTGGAGTTTTCGGGCTTATCTCTGAATCTCTCCAGTTTCACACGTGTAGATGACACATACACAAGCCTTTCAGCGGGTGAGACAGTACTCCTCTCACGGAGAGCAGAGCATTCAGCTCTAGCTGCGGCTGCCTCTCTCTTGGCAATTTCCATTCCCTCCATTGCCTGTCGAAGTTTCTCACGTGCCTCTTCCATCGTTGCCATGGTGATATTCTACAACAGGGTCACTGTAAACTGTACTTTTAACTCAAACAGTGCTGAAACTTTGTGTGGGACATGTTATCAACAGTGTGTAGGTTTGAACACATTTAGATAATCAGATTTGACATATGTATACAACAACATGATTAAGATCGAATCAATGAAATAAAACAATATTTGATTTATCAATGGATCATTCACAGTTCATTTGTCTATCCCAGGATATGTCGAGTCATCGTAGATTTCCAGCTGTCGGAGAACTACCTTCTTTCACTATGCGCAAATGTCAAGATATCCATTGCCAATTCCCACATCGGGTCCCACTCATGCCAAGACAGGGGGTATACTGCTGTACGGATCCCACTTCTGACACCAATTGAAGCGTGGGGGGTTATTGGAGGTAAAGACACAACACAGGTTTGGTGAGGACTTGTTCATGTATTTTATCCAATTCCGTAGAAGGGAAGAAAACCCTGTTAAACATAGAATAATAGCATCATAAGTATTATGACATAAGTAATGTTATATAATACTATGCTGTACCATTGCATACACAATACGCGAATCAGCTTATTCTCAATGTTAATGCATAACAATAAGAGAAGGCTAAAGTCTATTCTTTCATAAGTATTCCGAATACTTTTATCATGTGGGATTGCTAGGATGCCGTTACATAGAATCAAGTTGCGTATAATGACACTTTTCGCCCACCATATTATTCTATTCAAATGAATGTATCAGAAATTGTAAACAGTAACAGTATTTAACATGAAAAATAAACTTGATTGAATTAATGAACTGTTTCGTCTTTTCTTGTCTTTTCATGTATCTATTATATGTCTCGGATTGTTCTCTAGACTAACATTTCTTATTCTTTAAGAGTTCAGACAAGTGATTCAATTTACCGAGAATGTACAATCTGACGAATGGATATCAACAATTAATAAAAGAAATAGTTCAACAACATCTGAATTAATTACATGTGTGAATGCCCTAATAATATTAAGACAAAACCTACCCCTGTCTAGTCAGGGACACACATATGCCTATAGGGTGGCACCTCTGGTCCACCATAGTACGGTCAATATCAATACAGCACATCATCAATCCATTAGTGTGCCTATATAATGAAATATCATTTGACTGGAATTACTACCAGGACTAGAATGGGCTCATTACTCATTATTTCATTACACAAATAGAAATCAATACCAATTCAATTATATTGTCTTGATTATACATGTAGTGTTATTTGCATGTGTAAAATACACTAATCTACAGGGCAAGTAATGTGACATGTAGCGAGCGAAAGGCTCAAGAGATATATCACGAGCTGCAGATATAACAGAATTAATATTGTAACGAATACAATATTTTAGCTTGTTTACATTATAATTGGGAGTTTCGCAACCTTTCATTTCTTATATTTCTGCTGTCATGTAGCACTCCAAATCACAGTACAAGAATCAATAGTCACATGTTAAATAAACTCATCATACTTCATAAATCATATATTCATCTAAATCATATATTCATCTAATCAAATTCCATTTGACATAAACTTACAATATGATCTCATTGTTACACCAATGGTCCACCATACTATCAGCATACATGTATATCACACAATCTGTCACTCATTGTGAGGCTAATGGTCCACCATACATGTACATTTCACAGCCCATCAACCCACGCAGACAAACAGTATGAAATTGTCAGCAACTCCTTATAACAGAAAGAAATTGTACCTTTGTGTAAGATAATACTGTGAGTAGGTAGAGTATTTAAGTATCAACATGGTGACATGGGGGGGGGGAGTGTATCGTAATGCATTTGTATAAACTAATGTGTACATGTACCTCATGCGAATAGAATAGAGTTGAGAAGAATGGCATTATCTTGGTGAGCATTAAACCAGAAATTAATCATATAATTTCCTACTTAAACATTGGTAATTTACCACTAACCATTACATTTGCATGCTTGCACAATATCAATATCAGTTTAGGAATCAAACAAATTGTATTTGTCTAAATACTTCATCCGTGCATTAATTCCTAATTATTACATACAAATATACAAATACAAACTCACCAAATAATGTGCAAAATCCACTTATGGCTTCCTATATTTACAATTAACATGGAGGTAGGTCAGTCCATCGCCATAGCAACCCGTAATAGCTCCCGTCAGCATTCACCCATTTGCTGATCTTTACGGGAAAATGGCTGCCTATGGAGGGTCATGTGACCCTGCACATGACAAAAGTGCGCGAAACAGATAGTTCAGACTAAAATTAGCCCTGCCACTATTAATCGGGTTTACTGTCTGCTGTATCCATATTTACATGACTCAAACTAATTAATTATCAAGAATGAAACAGTCAACAAATGCTAGATCAGCTATTTCACTGTAGAACACAAATCAAGATTCAAGATTCAAGATTCAAGATTTTATTGTACAGACACCAGGCAAAGGCAGAGTACAAAATGTTGAGAGAAATACAACAAGAGAAACAATAAAACAGTGACATGAATATTTATATATATGTTATATCTGAGAGATAGATATATGTCTGAGTGTTGATAACTTGTGGAAGACATTGTGCATTGTGGTTACCTCCCTTTGATCAGAATTTCTTCTCTCGTACAGTCAAGGGGACACAACTTTGCAAGGGACAAATTGTACTTCACGGTGGGTAACCGACATCTAGTCTGCCGGTTACAATAGTCCCCAATAATGACAGTTCCCTGGAATTATGGTCCTCAGGTGCCCACGGGGATTACAGTCCCCAGGAGTGATAACCCCCAGCAATGACATTCCCCAGGAATGGTAGTTCCCAGGACTTGCTGTGCCCGGTAATGGAGCACCAGGAATGACCGTCCCTTCGAATTTTAGTCCCCAGGAATGGATTGGTCCAGGTATGATGGTCCCCGCCCAGTAATCATAGTCCCCAGGAATGTCAGTCCCCAGTAATGATAGTCCCCAGGAATGACAGTCCTAAGAAATGATAGCCCCAGTATTCATAGTCCTCAGGAATGACGGTCCCCTGGAATTATAGTCTTCAGGAATAACGTCCTCCAGAAGGACAGTCCCAAAGAATGTTGTCCCCAGGAATGACAGTCCCCAGGAATGGCAGTCCCAGTATAGACATTTCTCAGAAATGATAGTCCCCAGGAAAGAAAGTGACCTGGAATTATAGCCCCCGGGAAAAATAGTGCCCAGGAATGGTAGCCCTTGGAATGACACTCCCCAGAAAGGAGAACACAGGACTCATAATATTCAGGTGTCATAGCGTCCAGGAATGACATTCCCCACTAATGGTAGCTTCAGGAATGACAGTCCTCAGGAATGGCAATCCTCTGGAATTATAGCCCCCAGGAATAAAATCCCCCAAGAATGACAGTCACCAAGAATGGTAGCCCCAGGAATGACAGTTCCCAGGAATGGTAGACCCAGGATTGACTTCCCAGGACTGATAGTCCCAGGGAAAGACAGACTCATGGATAGTCCCCAGGAATAATAGTCCCCAGGAATGACAGCCTCCAGGTATGATAGTCCCCACGAATGAGAGTCTCCCAGAATTATAGTCCTCCAGAAGTTCCCGGGATTGATATTTACCCGGAAAGTTTGCCCCCCGTAATTACAGTCCCAAGCAGTTATAGTCCCCAGGAATGATAACCCCCAGACAGCCGCCAGGTATCATAGTCCCCAGTAATGACAGTTCCCTGGAATTATGGTCCTCAGGTGCCCACGAGGATTACAGTCCCCACGAATGATAACCCCCAGCAATGACATTCCCCAGGAATGGTAGTTCAGGGACTTGCCTTCCCCGGTAATGGAGCACCAGTAATGATAGCCCCAGGAGTGACGGCCCCCAGTAATTTTAGTCCCACGAACTGATAGTCCTCATTTAAGGTAGTCCCCAGGAAGGCAGTCCCTACGTTGACAGTCCCCCAGGAAGGACAATCTCATTGACATTTCCCAGAATGAGATTTCCTAGACATTTCAATCCCCAAGAATGAGAGTGCACAGGAACGATAGTCCGCAGGAACGACAATCTCCAGGAATCATAGTCCACAGGAATCAGTCTCCAGTAATCGGTAATAATAGTCATCAAGACTGATAGTCTCGGGGATTGGCAGTCCCCAGGAAAGACAGACCACAGGAATGGAAGCCCCAGGAATAATGGACCCCGGGAATATCAGTCCCCTGGATTGACAGCCGCAAGGTATGATAATGCGCACTAATGAAGTTCCCTGGAATTATAGTCCCGATGAGTCCACAGGAAGTATATTCCCCAGGAATGATAATCCCCAGGAGTCATATTCCCCAGGGATGACAGTTCCCATGAATGTTAGTTCCCATGACTTACTCTCCTCGGGAATGGTAGCCCAAGAAATGACAGTCCTCGCGGAGACAGTCCCCAGTATTAACAGCCCTCGTAATGGCCGTCTTCAGAACTGATAGTTCCCAGGAATGACAGTCCCCAGGAATGACAGTCCACAGGATTGACAGTCCACAGGAATCATAGTCCGCGGGAATGCTACCCCAGGTATGATAGTCTCAAGGAATGACAGTCTCTAGGACTGGTAGTTCCCAAGGCTGGCAGTCTCCAGGAACGGAAGTACCAGGAACGACAATCCACATGAATGGTAGCACCAGGAATAACAGTCCCCATGACTTATATATCCAGGAATGACAGTCCCCATGAATGATAGCCCCCGGAATAACAGTCCCCAGGAATGACGGTACACATGAGTGATAGTCCGCAGGAATGAAAATACCCATGGATCATAGTCCACAGGAATCAGTGATGACAGTTCCCAAGAATGGAAGCCCAAGGAAAGGTCCCCAGGAATAGTTCCGAGGAATGAATCCCCTCGAATTATAATCCCCAGGAATAATAGTCCCCAGGAATGACTCTCCCCAGATATGATAGTCCCTAGGGATCATAGTCCCCAGGAATGACAATATCCGGGAAAGACAGTCCCCGGGAATGGTATCCCTGGAATAACAGTCCTCAGGATATGCAATTATAGTCCGTAGGAATAATAGTCTGCAGGAAAGAAAGTCCTCAGGAATGATAATCCCAGGAACTATAGTCCACAGGAATGATGATCCCCAGGAATGATAGTGCCCAGAAATGGTAGGTCCGGGAATGATAGCGCCCAGGATTGACACTGCTCAGGAATGACTGTCCACAGGTATGTTAGCCCCCAGACTAACACTTCAGGAATGGCAGTTCCCAGGACTAACAGTCCCCAGGAATAGAATCACCAGGAATGACAGTCCTCAAGAATGACAGTCCCCAGAACTCACTGTCTCCAGGAATGATAGTCCCCAGAATTGATATTCCACAGAAAATGGTAGTTCTAGGAATGACAGTCGCCAGTACTGACATTCCTCGGTAATGGCAGCCTCGAGTAACGATAATCCTCAGGAATGATATTTCCCATGATTGACAGTCCTCGGGATAAACAGTCATCATGAATGGTAGCCCCAGGAACAACAGTCCTCGGGGATGAAGGCACCTAGGAAGGACAGTCACACGTCCCCAGGAATTACGGAATAACAGTCCTCAGGTATGCCAGTTCCTAGGAATGGCAGTCCCCTTGAATTATAGTCCTCAGGGATAATAGTCCCCAAGAATGAGAGTCCCCAAGAATGGTAGTCCAGGAATGACAGTCCCCAGGATTGGTAGTTACCAGGACTGACATTCCCTATGATGTTAGCCTAAGGAATGACAGTCCTCAGAAATGACAGTCCCCAGTAATGATAGTCTCCAGGAATAACATTCCCCAGGTATGATATTCCCAGGGAATACAGTCCCCAGAAATGACAGTCATAGGTATTATTATTCAGCAGTGCGGAATAAATGGAAAGACTTGTAAATTATTTGGGTTTTGACAATTATTTCGGAAGTTCTTGGTGCATTTCTTAAGTTCATCGAATATAGTAGAGTGTGAATTGACCTTCAATTTGGCTGTTATTTGATTTCTTTTTAAGCTTTCTCTGGTTATCTCGCTTCTTTTAAAAGTTGGACATCAGTGGCTGTCTTTGTACAGCTGGTCAAATGTTTTTCTGCAAAGCAAAGGGATTATTCTTGAGTTATAACTTACCCGGAAGTGGTGTCACCGGAGATGGCGTCAGCGGTGACGTCATCGCCACGTCAGGAGCACCTAAATCTGGGCGCGAGAAAATGCGCGGGAATAAGGGTTTAATATACTACTCCCATGGCCGCCATCCTGGATTTACCCGTGATAATTTGCGCCTATGATTATGCAAATAAGCTTACGTGGAAAACTTCTTTGAGGATGGGGAGAGACCAGATTTAAGTTCCGGGTAATAAGATAAGTTGTACGTTCAAACTGCTCACTGATTGTAATGATTTAGTCAGGTTTTCGTGTACGTATCGCATGGAGTCAAATATGAACTATGCGTCTGGGGAAGGACAGGCATTCTCCGTGTCGTCTCATAAGTGAGTTAGTGACTTGTATAGACCTATTTTGTATCTAGAGGCTCGAAACAACCGAGGGCACGATTTACGTGTGATAAACTAGCATTTACTCTCCAGCAATATATCTACAAACACCTAAACCATACGTTACAAACTAGGCGTCTGGGGAAGAACATGTTTTCACCGTGTCGTGTCATACGTGATTTACTGGCTTGTACAGGTTTATTTTGGGTCTAGGGTCTTGGAACAACGAAAGGAACGATTCACATAAGATCATCTAGGATTTACACTCAAGCAATATATCTTCAAACACCCAAAATATAAGCTAAAATCTAAGCGTCTGGGGAAGGACATGATTTCTCCGTGTCGGCTCACATGTGATTTAGCGACTTGTGTAGATATATTGTGTATTTAGTGAATTTAAACAATCAACAGAACGATTCACATAAGATCACCTACCATTTACTCTCTTGCAATATATCCCCAAACACCTAAACCACACGTTACAAGCTAGGCGTATGGGGAAGGACATGCTTTCCCCGTGTCGTGTCATACGTGAGTTAGTGACTTTTGTAGAGTAATTTTATATCTAGAGGATTGGAACAACTGAGAGAGCGATTCTCTTCAGATCAGATGGCATATAATCTCCAGCAATATATGTCCAAACACCTAAACCATACGTTACAAACTAGGCGTCTGGAGAAGGACATGCTTTCTCCGTGTCGTATCATCCGTGATTTACTGACTTGTACAGGTTTCTTTTGTATTTAGGGGATTGAAACAACGAAAGGATCGATTCACATAAGATCATCTAGCATTTACTCTCCAGCAATATACGTCTAAACATCTAAAATATATGCTAACATCTGAGCGTCTGGGGAAGGACATGTTTTCTCCGTGTCGTCTCATAAGTGAGTTAGTGACTTGTATAGACCAATTGTGTATCTAGAGACTTTGAACAACCAACAGAACAATTCACATAAGATCACCTAGCATTTACTATCCAGCAATATATCTCCAAACGCCTAAACCATACGTTACAAACTAGGCGTCTGGGGAAGAACATGTTTTCACCGTGTCGTGTTATACGTGATTTACTGGCTTGTACAGGTTTATTTTGGGTCTAGGGTCTTGGAACAACGAAAGGAACGATTCACATAAGATCATCTAGGATTTACACTCAAGCAATATATCTTCAAACACCCAAAATATAAGCTAAAATGTAAGCGTCTGGGGAAGGACATGATTTCTCCGTGTCGGCTCACATGTGATTTAGCGACTTGTGTAGATATATTGTGTATTTAGAGAATTTAAACAATCAACAGAACGATTCACATAAGATCACCTACCAGTTACTCTCTTGCAATATATCCCCAAACACCTAAACCACACGTTACAAGCTAGGCGTCTGGGGAAGGACATGCTTTCTCCGTGTCGTGTCATACGTGAGTTAGTGACTTTTGTAGAGTAATTTTATATCTAGAGGATTGGAACAACTGAGAGAGCGATTCTCTTCAGATCAGATGGCATATAATCTCCAGCAATATATGTCCAAACACCTAAACCATACGTTACAAACTAGGCGTCTGGAGAAGGACATGCTTTCTCCGTGTCGTATCATCCGTGATTTACTGACTTGTACAGGTTTCTTTTGTATTTAGGGGATTGAAACAACGAAAGGAACGATTCACATAAGATCATCTAGCATTTACTCTCCAGCAATATACGTCTAAACATCTAAAATATATACTAACATCTGAGCGTCTGGGGAAGGACATGTTTTCTCCGTGTCGTCTCATAAGTGAGTTAGTGACTTGTATAGACCAATTGTGTATCTAGAGACTTTGAACAACCAACAGAACAATTCACATAAGATCACCTAGCATTTACTATCCAGCAATATATCTCCAAACGCCTAAACCATACGTTACAAACTAGGCGTCTGGGGAAGGACACGTCTTCACCGTGTGCTGAATTGCATAGGTCCATTTTGTGTCTGTTGGCTTGGAACGAAGAAAGGAACGATTAACATAAGTTCACCTAGCATTTACTCTCAAGCAATATATGTCTAAACACCTAACATATAGGATAAAAACTAAGCGTCATGGGAAGGACATGCTTCTCCTTGTCTCATAATTCAGTTAGTGACTAGCATAGACCTATTTTGTATCTAGAGGCTGGAAACAACCAACCAAGGGAACAATTTCACATATGATTAACTGGTATTTACTCTCAAGCAATATATATCTAAACACCTAAAACATTTGTTACAAACTAGGCGTCTGGGGAAGGACATGCTTTCTCCGTGTTGTGTCACACGTGAGTTATGGCCTTGTGTAGAATTAGTGTGTACCTAGAGGCTTGGAACATCCAAGAGAACGTTTTTTGTATGTAGGGGCTTGTAACAACGAATGGAACGATTCACGTGAGATCATCTAGCATTTACTCCCAAGCAATATATGTCTAAACACCTAAAACTTCAGTTGAAAGCTAGGCGTCTGGGGAAGGACATGCTTTCTCCGTGTCGTGTATCACGTGAGTTAGGGCCTTGTGAAGAATAACTGTGTATCTAGAGGCTTGGAACAACTGCGAGAACGTATGGACCTATTGTGTGTCAAGAGGGTCGAAACAACGGAGGGAGCAATTCACATGTGATCACTGATCTAGCATTTATTCTCCAGCAATATATCTCCAAACTCCTAAATTATAAGTTACAAAATAGACGTCTGGGGAAAGACACGCTTTCTCCGTGTCGTCTCATAAGTGAATTCTTGACTTGTACAGACCTATTGCGTATCCAGAGGCTTGAAACAACCGCGGGAACGATTAACAGGCATTTACTCTCCAGCAATATATCTTCAAACACATAAACCATAAGTTTCAAAATAGGCGTCTGGGGAAGGACATGGCTTCTCTGTGTCGTTTCATACGTACTTTAGTGTCTTGTATAGAGTAATTGTGCATCTAGAGGCTTTGAACAACCAATGGAGCGATTTACATAAGATCATCTAGCATTTACTCTCAAGCCGTATATGTCTAAACATCTGTCTGCAAGAGTAACGTTTTTTAATAATTGTTTTATTCAACCACCTTTAAACTATTGTGTTAGTATTTGGGGAACGTTCACTGATTCTAATATACAAAAAATTGAAGTACAAAGAAAACGAGCTACTCGGTTAATCTTATATTGTAGTTTCGAAATTTCTACCACCGAATTATACAAGCGACTAAAGTGGCTTCCATTTAGACAGCACGTAATGTACAGTGAAGGTGTCCTGGTGTACAGCAGCTTACACGGGTCTGCTCACACTTATTTGAAGGATAAGCTCATACTGTCTACAAGTAGACAAACCCGATTTACTAGATCCTATGTAAATACAGATCAATTATTTTAACGAACAGATTTTCATAAGAGAGCTTTCTCAGTCTCCGGCCCAGCGGCGTTGAATTTTCTGCCATACCGTGTCAGAAACGGTCCCTCTTTGGCTGTGTTTAAACACGAATGTTTTAAATACATTTTACGGGGATGCTTTCATTAAGTCAAAACATGATTTTTACTGTCTTAGAATGTGAGCTCCATATTATGTATCCTATATACACTGTTTTTATTATGATTGTTATAGCACTCGGCTCCCAGGAAAAGCATCGATAGATGATGGCTTATCGATTGTTTTAATAAATAAAGCTTCTATTCTATTCTATTCTATTCTATTTAATATAAGTTACACAGAATGATAATTTGACGGACAGAAATAGTGCTAACATATTTACAGCTATAATCATAGCCGACCTATTTAAATACATTGCGAGTTAGTGAATTGTTTTGACTTAATGTGTATCTAGAGGATTGGAACAACCAATAGAACGATTCACATAAGATCAACTGGCTTTAAATCTCCAGCGATATATGTCCAAACACATAAAATATAAGTTACAAACTAGGCGTCTGGAGAAAGACATGCTTTCTCCTTCTTGTCTCATACGTGAGTTAGTTACTTGTATAGACTTATTGTGTATATAGATGCATGAAACTACCACATGTACCAAGAGAACGATTCACATACTGATCACACGAAATTGGCGGAACATCTAATGTATATTG
>JAVTVY010004727.1:0-39500 GCA_036873755.1 Hanleya hanleyi
CAAGTGAATGGAAGCCGTATTTTCGACATTCAAATGCATACTGTTCCAAAGGTGAAGGTCATGACCAACATTTGACACTTTAGATCAACTCGAGATGTCACGCGTGTCAAATGACCCAGTTGGCAGACTGATCGCATCAGCCGTTCGAGTGTCGGCTATGAAACTTTGACCTCATATGGGCACGATTCTAAAGGTCAAAGGTCAAATCCAAGGTCACATACTGTTTGGTCATTGAAGTGTTTATTGATGTCACAAGAATCAATGCCGTAGCTCATTTTGTTATAAAATGACATGTTTCGGAAATCATTAAAGGGGAGATAACTACTTTTTCTTATTACGTAACAAGTCAAAAATATAACTACAGCATGGCCATATATAAGTCTTACCAACCATCAACTTTCTTTCAGATATGTTGTATACTTTTCGCTGTACAGAGGCCACAATGAAAACAGCACCAGGGAAGAGAACTCGAAAACTGCTTGTCTGACCTACTTATTTTATTCCTTCAATTTGTTGGGAAAACTTCAAACACATGCTTTCCAAATGTCAACTTCGTCTTCCAATTCCTTGGCTCAATATTCGCAAAATGAAATTTAACTTTGCCGGCCTATATCTCATTAGGTCAAGGTCAAGGTCACTTTTGGATACAAATATGCACATCTTCAGACTGAGATCTAAACGTGTGCCGAATATCTAAGCCCTATCTTAAAGGCTTCATGTCGTTTTTCCGAAAAGAAAAAGTGCTTGGAATAATAATAATAATAACTAGACATTGTTGGTACAATGACGCGGTCTTTCCCTTCTTACTGCGCATGAGTAAATACAACGTCGCGGTCCGCTTTGGCCGCGAGCATTGTTTTGGGGGATTTACACGCACAGACACGTTTGTTCACATTGCTTGTTACTACCTTACAGTATTTTATTGCGTTTTTCTTCTAACAGACTTGCCTATATTTGTAAGCGGCAGCTGATGAACACATTTTTGAGCGCTATTTGTGCCCTAGATGGCTCCTTCATCAATCCGGAAATGTTAGTACGTTGAAATGTGTTTAGAAAATTGTCCCTGGAGTGCAAATAATGGCTTGAATGGAGAAAGTTAAGCTTGATTTTTGTTCGCCTGGAAACTGTGCTTATCACAAACTGTTTTTCTTTCCGACAAAATGACCCCAAATATCGATGGTCATGTGACATGAAGCAGAATTGGTCCCATAATTGCATTTGTATCAAGAACTACGGGATCATTTTCAAGAAAAGAACTCATTCTTGGAAGTACCAGGCAACAAATTAGAAGTTCGCATCTATTGCGGTTCAAGAGTTATAATGTTTTCAAAAATGAGCCAGCCCCGTCATGTAACACGGCATTAATTTTATTGCCAGCACGGGATGCCTCGAGTGCTACAGCCGAATCGCTATAGCGAAATTGACAGCGGCAATTGAATAGATGAAATCAACAAATGACCACAAACAGGGCGAGAGAACCATTTAACGGCTTAATAGTTAGGGAAAATTGTCTTTTTGATATCTCTAAACCTATCGAAGCTACATTCCTGAAATTTCACAGGCATATACATATATATATATTCTCTCAATGTCCTGTGAATATGGTGCGGATTGGAGTTGCAGTTTCGCCATGGCATCAAAAAAGTGAAAATTTCAAATTTTGTGAGATATCTCTCATACTTTCTGGTACCTTTTGTCCCGTTTTAGTTCTTTTCTGTGACGTCATGTAATGACCTATATTTATATGCAAATTTCAAGTCCAGGTGAGGAACAGTTTTCTCGTGACAGCCCTTCAAGTGTGAAAATGTAAAGGGTCATTACTCTGGAACCAAGGTCAAGGTCAGGTCAAAATTTGTGTGACTTCCTTCCTCAGTGATGGGAAACATCTGTGCTGAATTACAGATTCATAGTCCTTATACTTTTCACAAAAATCAAGTAAATCACTTTTAGTATCAGGTGATATTCAAGGTCAAGGTCAAATCGGATCGTTTTGTTATTACTGTCAAACGAAACACCATCAAACGTTCTTTCCTCAGTCGTAGTTTGATGGCTGCCAGTGACTTACTTTTCAAGTAAATGGAAGCCGTATTTTCTATATTTAGCTGCTTACCACTTCAAAGGTCAAGGTCAAGGCCGAGTTCTGACACAAGTTCTGACCTTGAGACATCATGTAGATCATGTGACCTTATTTTCAGGCTGATCGCATAAGCCATTCAAGAGTTGACCCCTGAACTTTGCACTCACATAGAAACGTTCCTGGAGGTCAAAGGTCAAATTTGAGGTCACATACGTTTTAGTCATTAAAGTGTTCATTAATGTTAAAAGAATCAATGCCGTAGCTCATTCCTTTACAAAATGACGTATTTTGAGAATCATTAAAGGGGAGATAACTACTTTTTCTATTTGCGTAACACTTCAAAAATATAACTACAGCATGACCATATATAAGACTTACCAACCATCTACTTTCATTCGGATATGTTCGTCAGTTTTGCCTGTACACCGCTAACAAGGAAAACAGCACCAGGGGAGAGAACTCGAAATCTGCTTGTCTGACCTACTTATTTTATTGGCTTATTTTGTTGGGTACATCTGCAAACTTTTACATTCCAAATTTCCGCTGCTTCGTCTTATGCGTTTGGTCAATATTCGCAAAATAATGTTTTTATCAGAAAAGCCCATAGCTCAATAGGTCAAGGTCAAGGTCAAAATTGAATACTTGTACCAGAAACTTCAGCCTAGTATCTACAAATGAGCCAAATATCTAAGCTGTATATAAGGCCGTTTAGCCGCTATTTCAAAAGTGGAATAATAATAATAATAACTAGACATTGTGGGTACAATGTCACGGTCTTTCCTTGACGTCTCCCATAGGTATTATTTCGCTGTATCGTGATGTGGCATATACTAAACATTTTCCGGAAAGTTTAATTTGTCAAGATTGCGAGAGCCTTAGATCGAGTGTGAACTTTCATCGTTATGGGCCGTTATCCAAACAATTGCTAAAAGATAATCTATTGAAAGTCTATGGTTTTCTGTATGAGTCCGCTCTATCTGGGCACTGAATTTATGTCGCTCAATACTTATTCGTCGCGTACATCAACATACTTCAAACAGCATGCTAATTGGGGGCGGAAATTGTATCCTGCTTGCAACAATGCGAATGCATTCTTACTGTCAATTCCAAACACATATAGATATTCCCTCAATCAAAATTGATGACCTGCACCAGAAACTTCAGCCACGAATCGTGTGAAACAAACAACAACGAGATGCGGTTGCAGAGATGCCGTTTCAATTACGTATTTTGGCGCGCGATTTTAGTCGACTGGGTATTGTTCTTAAATTAGTAAACGAATGCCTACCTTGTTTGCACGGCCCATTCGTACTTCAACTGGGAACATTCCACGTAAACGGCGTCATCAAATACTCCCTCGTTTTAGGGACTTTAATCCTAGACACCTAAATGCCATCCCTGCCCAGCTCGCTCCCCGTGAGAGGAACACTCGTGCGTATTTGAAGACAGGCGCGCGCACTTCCGGTGAACCAAATTATGCACCTTGTTTGTTTCTGAATACCAGGATCGCTAACCCTCTGTCTATGCTGTATTATGTCAAACTAACGGCTCTCTCGTAACTGTTCAATTTTTCCACAATTACTGTGCCCGGTACGGAGTCATTGTCCACGAAAGAACACAGTATTGGAAGTAAGTGGCAGCAAATTACAAGTTCGTAACTATTGCGGTTCAGGAGATAAAAGGTTTACAAAATTGAGCCGGCCCCGTCATGTAACAAGATGTTTACTTAATTGTGAACATTGGATGCCTCGAGTGTTACAGCCGAATCGCTATAGCGAAATTGACAACACCCATTGAATAGATGAAATCAACATATGACCATTCAACGGCTTAATAGTTCGGGGAATTTGAATTTTGAATATCTCTAAACCTATCACAGCTATATTCTTGAAATTTCATAGGCAAATACATATATATATATTCTCTCAAACATACCTAAAAATAGTGATGATTGGATGAATACTTTTCGCAAAATTTGAATAAAGCGTAAATTACACAAATTGCTAATTATGTTCTATTCTTTCTGGTATATCTTGATGGCTTCTAATGTTTTTCTGTTACGTCATATAATGACCTACATTCATGTGCAAATTCCAACTTGAAATTCCCAACAGTTTTCGAGTTATAACCCTGTAGTCGCAAAATTGTCGTTGACCATATCTCAAGAACCAAGGTCAAGGTCAGGTGGAAAATGCAGTGACGTCATACTTGCATCATGGCGTACAAATGTACCAAATTACAGATTCCTGTATGTTGTAGTTTTTGAGAAAAACGCGAAAAATGCTTTTTACATTGTGCGATATTCAAGGTCAAGGTCACATTCGATCGTTTTATAAGTAGCACCGAAAGAAAGACAATATTGTGCTTACTATTGTGTCATTGTTTCTTACCTGTCAGCGAGTTACTTTCTCAGTAAATGGAAGCCGTATTTTCGATATTTGGATGCTCATCACTTCCAAGATCAAGGTCAAGGCCGAGTTCTGATACAAGTGCTGACCTTGTGACGTCAGGTAGGTCACGTGACCTTGTTTTCAGACTGATCGCATTGGCCGTTCAAGATTTGACCACAAAACTTTGCACTCATATAGCGACGCTTCTGGAGGTCAAAGGTCAAATTTAAGGTCACATTCTTTTCGGTCATTAGAGTGTTCATTAATATTAGGAGTATCAATGCCGTAGCTTATTTCCTTATAAATAACGGGTTTTGAAAAACATTAAAAGGGAGATAACTATTTCTTCTTGTTACGTAACAATTCAAAAATATAACTACAGCATGGCCATATTTAACACTTAGCAACCATCAACTTTCCTTTAGATATGTTCTTTATTTTTGGCTGTACACTGACGACACGAAAAACAGCACCAGGGGAGAGAACTCTAAAACCGCTTCCGTGACCTACTTATTTTATTGGTTATTTTGTTGGGTGTATCTGCAAACTTTCACATTTCAAATTTCAGCTGCATGGCCTTATGCGTTTGGTCAATATTCGCAAAATGGTGTTTTTATCAAAAACGCCAATATCTCATTAGGTCAAGGTCAGTTGTCCAAATAATATGCATAACTTCAGACGTATATCTAACCGTGTGCTCAATATCTAAGCTCTACAATGAGGATTTGAGGACGTTTCGTTGTACACAGATTTGGATATAATAATAATAATAAAAATCCGAAGAATAACAAAAGGTCTATCCATTGGAAATGGAAAGACCTAATAATCCGTAGAATAACAAAAGGTCTATCCATTGGAAATGGAAAGACCTAATTAACTGATGGCTGTATTTACTATACTGTGATTCATCAATATATGTACTTCATAATGGTAATTTTTCTTAAACAAGTCCTCGGTGAAGAAAATTGTAGTTGTACAAGTCACTTCTCTATTATTTGTACCAACATTTCCCTATACTAGCGACCAAATTATTAGTTCAAGGTGACTGTCTTGTTATCCGAAACAAAGAGTTCATGTTCAATCATGATTGAAAATCAGTGTGTGAAGCTTTTTTACTCGAACGATTAATGGAACCTCCAACAACACGAAAGACTGGCAGAGTAAATTTACTATTAAGATGAAATATATTAAATTCACTTTTCACATTAATTTATTAACACAAAGGAAATCAGTGATTACGACTATCAAAATACAACTGTATATCCACATCGGAGTAACATTACGTCACACAAGAATATGTGAATGTAGCAGAGCTAAATTATGATAGATTTTAAGGTATCACATGAAACTGAAATCCGTTTTTTCGTGAAAAAGAGGTCAAAATCGAATTAGTTAAACAAATATTTAAATACAAAGGGCCCCTTCGAGCAAAAACATTAACATTTTTCACCTGTGTAGATAAGCCACCGCATCGAGGTTTTGGTCCAAGGAGTCCTTCGTGTCTAAGTGCGCCTTTTCACAGCCAAAAACGGGTGATAACTATCACTTAGAAAAGGTGATGAGTTAGAGCCATCACCCGTTTTTATAATCAGCTTTAAAAATGATGGTGATCACCTCTCACGAGTGATGTGCAATGAGTGTAAATTTAGTTCATCACACTTGAAGAGGAAAATTATCACACTTGAAAGGTGATGGCCATCACCATTTAAACGCGACGACTCCAACTGATCACCTTTTAAAGGTGATGGCGAGGTCTGATCACCATGACACGGTGATAGGTCGTCACCACTGTTTTGGCTTTGTTGACAGCACATGCTTCGGATGTCAACTTCATAACCCAGCAATAATCATAGCATAGACGAGGTAGAACTTTCACATATTGTGTACATATATTTTTCTCTTTTCGTTACCGGTACATTATAACACAAAATTTTACTTTCAGGGAACTTTATTAACCAATTTCAACCGATCAACGTATATGCCAAATGCTGCCTTAGCGAATCATGAAAACCCCTCGGCTCTGGGCACCAGTCATTCATAATATATTCAATGTGAACCAAGACTTCAGGAACACCAAGCAGTCAAGTGACAAATATACAGATTATGAAAAAAATTGCAATTAGAAATGGCTTCCAAGGTTTCCGTCCAATCAGAGAAACCGATATTCATTACATAAGTCTCTTGATGCAACGATGATGTATACCAAGTTTTACATCCAGCATTTGAAAGTTATCAGATCGAGATCATTAATGATTTCGCATAAATTAAATATGGCTGCCCATCCTTCCCACCACCCAGAGGAACTGGTCAGAGGAACTGGTCATTGCAAGTTTCTTGATACATCGATACTGTATACCAAGTTTCATATAGAACACTGAAATGGTATCAAAGATATAAAAAATTAAAGATTTTGCAGAAATTAAAGATGGCCACCAAGATTTTCGCCCAATCAGAAAAACCAGAACTGTCATTCGTCGTAAGTCTATTGATGCATCGATGATGTGTACCAAATTTTACTTCGAGCACGTAACGGTATCAGAGATAGAGATCTTTAATGATTTCGCATAAATTAAATATGGCCGCCCATCCTTCCCGCCACTCACAGGAACAGATGTGGTTATACATTGCAGGTTTCTTGATACATCGATGCTGTATACCAAGTTTCGTATGGAACACTTGAATGGTATCGATATTTAAGATTTTGCATAAATTAAAGATGGCTGCCAAGGTTTCCACTGAACCAGGGAAACTGGTTTGGTCATTCCTTTAACGTTTCTTGATGCATCGATGATCTCTACCAAATTTCACACTCAACAGTGAAATGGTAACTGAGATACACAAGATTAATAGTTTTCCATAAATTAGATATGGCCGCCAAAGCCTGGGTCACGAGCATATGGATGTACACTGCAAGTTTGGTGTGCCTAGGGTAAGTCGTTCTAAAGATATCTTGGGAACGAGAAAGGTGTGACGGACAGATGGACGGACAGACGGACGGACGTACATTACGATGGCAATACCCTTGGGTCAAATTTTGGCCGAGGGGTGATAATAGGCAACGAAAACTGGGAGACCAGCCGATATTATACTTTATAATTGGAATAGATAGAGAAAATCGGCGAAGTCCAAAATGTCATAAATATGTCAACAAAAAATACTTCATCTCGTAAATAGGACTCGCACATCGTCAAATGATGTTCAAAATATCTGCTAAGTTTCAAACTACCCAGCAGAACCTGCGAGAGTTGTTGATTACCAAAACATTATTTATTGGAATACATACACTTACAGAAAGTTGAGAAAGTTCAAAATTTCATAAAAATAAAGAAGATTCCGTCTGATAAATAGGACAAGGGCATCTTCAAACCATGTAAACATGTCTACGAAGATTTAGAAGCTTCTGATAAAAAATACGTTGATGATTACACAATAAAAGTGTGAACGACAGACACGGATGAATGTATCCAAGTTTTCACAGATATTGCAAGATAACAGCAAAAAATTTTGCTTTCCACGATTCGTTTATTTAGCGATATTCATACTTATGCATGAGTAGCAGCACAAATGTTACAAGAAGAAGAAATCAGTGGCCCAACGCTATAAGTTCCCGTCGAAGATTCCATGCATACACAACCTGTCTTTTTGAAAAACTTGATACGTTGATTATTCATGTTCCATAATATCAAATTATCTTTCAGACAATGCTTAAATGATAGAAATATTACCTAATGTTCTACACCGGTTTTGAAATGCTGTCTGTTCACTTACCTGATCTTCGCTCCAAATGAACATGGAACCTGGGGCGTGGCCCAGTCCACTCTGCCTTGCTATTGATATGTTAATAAATCGCGAGCCGCCTTGCCAGTTGCTATGTTACACCGCAATCTCCAAGCCGTGCCTGCTATCCCATTTGGACGTGCCGATTCGGTCTCTTCCCTCAAAAGCTACTGGGAAATGGGATATATAATCTCCGTGAACTGGGGGCAGTGTGATCGTGGGGACAATAGATTGCATTTACCATGCGTAAGCATGGAATTGCATAGGTTTATTCTTTGTAACTGGGAAAGTTTGAAATAGCGGCCTACCCGGGTGAGACGGATGACGACCAATAAACTCCATATCTGCTTAAGGACAGCACTTTGTTGGTAATACGAGGCCCTGACATGGAATAAAGTCGATGACAAAGTAATATGAATGAACATATTCAAGTGTGAAATCTGATTCAGCTATTTAGCCTGCTTTAGTATTCATGTTCGCTTTCAGGAATTTATTTCCTCGTGAACTGGAATTAGTAGCTCCACCCCGTGTCTGTGAAGAGCGTCCTTTAATGACGACGAGAATGCAGCTTTCTGCCAGCACATTCCAAAAACCACGGCAACCATACACATGGTTGCACGATGCTAAAATGACACCAGTTTTATGGTGGTGGAGTAGAAGTTCATTCTCACGCCACCAGAGACGTGCTATACCACAACATCGCCTTGCTTCAAAAGTAACGCTTTCGTAGTAAATCATGAATATTCATGAGCTCTCGATATTGAAACTTAACACAACCAGCTCCCTAGGGGTCTAATAATAACCCAGCCACCATTCAGATTTTTGGACAGAATTCCTGGCCGCGCGCACATCGCCGGGGGTGACATCACACATAGTAAAATAGATATTTGCCGAATATTTCGATTATATTTTAAGTTTGTATAATACCTCTTTTGACCTAGCATTAAAAACAATTATCTGGAGATTATTTTCCCTCTTTATTTGAACAGAGCATATGAAAAGTAGCTCGCTCATGTGCAAAACTGAAGGAGTTGTTCGGTCCGATTCAAACTGAACCATGTGCACGTGAGTTTTCTCCTATACGTCATAGCAAAGTAGTAAAGGTCAACTTCCGCTATTGGAGGCAGGAATGATCAATCCCCCTGTGAAATGGACTATGCTCTGTAGGGAGGATGTGGGCATAGTGAAGTGAGTGTGAAACGGAGCATGCGCTGTGGAGAGGAGGGATACAATAGCGCTGTTCTGTTTATGGCTGAAAAGATAAACAGAGGACCTAGATGGGAGGGATTCAAATGAGAGAGATAGATATTATGATTGACGTGATAAGAAATATTTTCTCGGATGATAAACAAATAAAAAAAATTTAAAAAAAACAACAACACGTTTGCTGAATTTAGCAGACATACTGCAATAATTTTAAAGAGCAGTCAGATATTCTTAAAACTGTTGTGTTTCACGCTGATGATATTTGTCAGCTGATCTCGTGTGCTGGGACTATGTTGGGGTAGAATACTGCCTCCCAGAAAACTATCACAAACCATAGGAAAAATGTACTTTCTCATTGAGGCCTAAACATTAATCATGAAGACATGTCGTTGACAGCATATAGAAAAGCTAATATATTGTTTGCTATTCTCAATTAGCGAGAGTTGTTCCAGAAATGTTCATGGTTTTCCACGAAGTCAGTGTCAGTGATATTAAGTCATTAACATTACGAACAGCATCCTCGCTGAAACCAGGTTGTTGCTCAATCCCAGAACATGTATGAGACGATCTAGTGTTCCTTTGGCGAGAGAACCGCCCTTCAGTAAAGGCGGCATTTGGAGAGTCTGAAACTGGAAATTGGAGACTTGGAAACTGAGAAACTGGGCTGTTCGTCGCTTTTTTTTTTGCTTTCTCCAAGCTTCGACTCATATCATCAAAGCAACTGTAAACAATCAGTCCATCAGTTTATTGTACTACTTAGTTTACATTCAACAGTGTAACAATAATAATTGATTCATAATTCTGATAGTGGAGTCTGATGGAAAAAAATATTTCAGGCATACATTGTGTACACAGGGACGAGATTCTACTATATTGCATATACATACCCATCTCACACTCCAGATATATCAAGGGAGGTAAAGTTGAAATGCACTTTTGCGCCAAAAATTACCGGATTTCAGAGGCTCGATTGAGAACAAATAAACGCAATTTATTCATACCTGGCGGTGTTCAGGTTTTCTGTTACACTTCATACCACAAATCCTGGCTCGTATATGGCCCTGCGGTGCATAGTTTTTGTAAAATCCTTTCTCAAATCAGCGGTTAAATTCCCCCGCTTCGAGCATCTTCACGGACGTTGAAATTGGAGCCATATGCAAGAGGGAAAGCCGTAGCCTCGAACCCGAGATCAAAACAATTACGTCACGCACCACGAACAACGCTGATTGACTGTTTACACTATTCAGAGACTCTATAATAAAGTTTTTATTATTATTATAGAGTCTCTGCACTATTGCAGTGGACAGTGCGCGAAATTCAAAACTGTGAAACGTGTCCGTCAATCCAAGATAGCCGATCAGCGTTGTTCGTTGTGCGTGACATAATTGTTAGGATTTCGGGTTCGAGGCTACGGCAGTCATTCAACGTCCGTGAAGATGCTCGAGGCGGGGGAATTTAACCGTTGATTTGAGAGAGGATTTTACAAAAACTATGCACCTCAGCGCCATATACGAGCCGGGATTTGTGCTATGAAGTGTAACAGAAAACCTGAACACCGCCAGGTATGAATAAATTGCGTTTATTTGTTCTCAATCGAGCCTCTGAAATCCGGTAATTTTTGGCGCAAAAGTGCATTTCAACTTTACCTCCCTTGATATATCTGGAGTGTGAGATGGGTATGTATATGCAATATAGTAGAATCTCGTCCCTGTGATTGTGTAATACAATTTTCTGGAAACTGGAATGTATACCGGTATATTAGATCTATAAGATCATGCAGAAGCTGACGTTGGTACTTATGGCGTGTGGATAGGCACATACCAAGAATAGCCTAGCCCCTGAGCCGAGAATTTCTAGGTTAGTTTACCAGTCCATGTTATCAACACGTAATAGATTTATTGGAGGGAAGCGAATCATGGGGCTCAGTTCGAGAAAAGCGATCGTGACCAAGGCAGAGCATTCCAATCCTGTCGAATTTACTAAAATTGATAACAGGAACATACGACTGATGTGTCGATAAATAAGAAAAAAGATTGGGCGATGAGCAGTTCCCGGCGGTTGAATCTATCGCCATGAAACTACACCCGCCATCAGCTCAAGGTCGCAAATACATCCCTGGACCGTTTCAAAGTACGCCTGTGCGGAGACGTGTACAACAAGAGTTGTCGAACATTCTTCACCTGATCAAGAGAACACCTCCGGCGGCTCCGCTAATAAAAGTGGGCATTTTTGGAGTGTAGATCCATTTATACAAGACATTCGAACCAGTCGTGAATAACAAAATAGTGATAAAAACCTACAAAATTATTCTGAAACGTTGGAAGAGCCAAGTCATAAAGGAAATTTATTTATTTTTGCAGTTTTTTGCGGTCGCCTATACTTAGAGTCGTCTCAGTCATGTGGAGACAGTCAAATTGTTTCGTGGAGTAAGCCGGAGTACCCGGAGAGAACCACCGCCCGTCGACAAGTAGGCCAACTGGCCAACTTTTAGAAATGGTCCCGGTGGGTTCGCAACATCACGGTAACCTAAGGGGTCGGGGTGGATTTGGCTTTATGTCACACTCAAGGTTGTTTCACTCATATGGTGACAGTCAGTTTGGTTGATGTGGGAAGACGGAATACCCGAGAAGAATCATCGCCCATCGGCAAGTAACTGACAAACTTCCACACATGAACCAGCTGGGCTCAGTTACTTGCTGCTGACAGCAATCTTGTTTCACGCAGAAAGTTTTCAAATGAATGAATGAAATTTTATTCACCAATTAAAGTAAGAATATAATAAGTACATATCTTCATAGAAGGTTTAATTATGGCGGGAATAAAGCCCAATGGGCTTGTTCTATCCCATGAGAAATAGCTCTGGTCAGAGTGCTAAACGACAACTGGTGACAGTGGAACATTCAATAGGCAATGGAATAATCAATAAAGGCAAATTAGTGAAAATAGATCAATTTTCAAATAAGAAAGCTTTGAGGTTTGATTTAAACAATGAGGAGGATGTTATGTTTTTAAGTCTTGAGGGGAGCTTGTTCCATTCCCGAGGTCCCGTGACTCTAACTGTATAATAGGAAAAATTAGGTACATAAAAGGGTCTGTATAAGTTCACCTCGCGATTTCTTGTAGGATAATGATGGACTTCAGACAACTTTGTAAAGTGATCATGGAACTGAGCAGGAATAAACTCAAAATGATATAGGAACTTATGAACCAGATTTAAGCAACTATATAAGTTCAAGCTTATAACTGGCAGGATTTTTAGATCTGTAAATAGGGGTTGAGTATGGTCGCGTTTATTCGAGAAGGTAATGATACGGACAATACGCTTTTGAAGCAATATTAAAGGATTCAGGTGAGTGGTATAAGTGTTCCCCCAGAGGATGTTGCAATACGATAGGTACGGAAAGATCATAGAGTAGTACAGAATAAGGAGTGTTTTCTTGTTTACGGAGTTTTTTATGTGGTTAATGATTCCTGTATTTCTGGCTACCTTTTTACAAATATAGTCAATATGGTTTGTCCAATTTAACTTGCTATTAAAAACTACTCCGAGGAATTTGAAGCAATCGACGGCTTCAATCTGTTCACCGGCTATAACTAAATGTGGCGGCGGCTGCAGACGTTGTTTGTTAGGCTTGATAATCATGAGTTCGGTTTGTTTGATGTTCAAAGATAGTCGGTTTGCCGAAAACCATATGTGGAGTTTATCTAGTTCTTGTGACATGATTCTGATGACATGGTCAAGATTTACAGATGAATATACAACACTTGTGTCGTCGGCAAATAGGATGATACGAAGCAGGTCTGTAGCATTATTTATGTCATTAATGTAGATGAGAAAGAGGAGGGGGCCAAGAATCGAACCTTGTGGTATCCCACATGTGATATTCATGGGAGATGAAAGTATATTATTGTAGGAAACACGCTGTATTCTATTAGATAGATAACTCCTGAGCCAATTATTGGCCGTGTCCCGAAAACCATAATGGTGTAGCTTAGAGAGGAGAATATCATGGTTGACCGTATCAAAGGCTTTTGATAGATCCAGAAAGGTTATGGCACTAAATTGTTTCGCGTCCTTTGCTGCAACCATTTTATCATACAAATAAATTGCCGCATGAGCAGTTGAGTGGTTTGATCTAAATCCGTACTGATTATCTGAGATTACATTGTTCGCTTCAAGAAATTTGGTCATCATATTTACTGCAAGCTTTTCTAGTATTTTACTGAGAGCAGGTAAGACAGATATTGGCCTATAGTTTGAAAAGAGGGATTGTTCACCAGATTTGAAAATGGGTGTAACCTTAGCAGATTTAAATGCATCTGGAACAATACCAAAACGAAAAGACAGGTTCATAAGATGAGCAAGGGGAACAGAAACAGAAGTTGCCACAAGTTTGACAAAAGACATAGGAAGACCATCCAGGCCGGGCGATGCGGACTTCAATTTCAGAATGAGACTGCAGATATCAGCAGGAGTTGTAGAAATAAATCCAAAGTTTTCGACAACAGGAGGGCCAAGAAATTCACTGTAAGCTGGTTGAACTTGAGGAATGTTGGAATCTAAGGTACAGGCAACAGTACTGAAATATTCGTTGAATTTATCAGCAATGGTCGTAGTATCCGAAGTTTCATTCCCATCGATAGTAAAAGATCGAGATATTGATTTGTCTTTTTTACGATTCATGAGTTGATTAAGGGTTTTCCATGTTCCTTTGATATCTTGATTACACTCATTAAATTTCTGTTCGAAATAAACCTTTTTGGCATAACGTATAAATTTGTTCAATTTATTCCTATAGGTTCTGTACAGTTTATGAGAATTTTCGTCCCTGTTTACAAGGTATTCGCGATAGAGTCTATTTTTTTCATGAATGGAAGTAAGAATGCCATACGATATCCAAGGTCTAATGATGCGATGAGACGACGGTTCAAACGTAGCTATAGGAAAGCATTCGTTATATGCGGAATCCACACAAATCCAACAATAGTCCGAGGAAGTCCCCTCAAATTCATGAAAAGTTCCTAAAAATCCACGCAAGTCCAAGAATAGTCCCCCAAAGTTCATGAAAAGTCCCTAAAAATCCACGCTGTGCAGTATTGGCAAGCTTCTACATTGATTGTGTATATGGCAGTACGTGGGTTTTCCGGTTTGAACAATTTACCCTATTCAGAAAGTCAAGGTAAATGACGGAACATTAGTACAGCATTTAACTCGAAATGTGAAGATGGTCCTCGCCTTTTTAACACCGGCTGGTATCGTTCCTATTTCTAGAGAGCGTTTTCCGCTCGAATTCTCAGGGATGAAGGACTGGGTTTCGGGAATATTCCTGTGTTTGTTTCGACGATGTCGCAGTCTCGCATCCCTCCGTGTGAAATTTGCGCCGCAAACATCGCAGGTATACGTTTTTGCAATACCTTTAACCGAGTCCGCCGACTTTTTTCCCGCTACTGTTTGGCCTTCCGAACTATCCATACTTGTTGAATGTAGAACTTCCGCCACATCGCTATGTTTATTCCGGTGGTGTCGTCGTCTGGCATCGCTCCGGCTTAAATTCGCCCCATAAATTCTGCAGGTATATGTTTTTACCGTTGTCCGCGGTATTTACGGTGGTCATATGCCTTTTTAGACACTCTTTCGAAGAGAATGTTTTCGTACAGATACCGCATTCGAAAGGCCTCACCGCGTAACCTCTATTATCCGAACAGTTCACTTCTCTCATATGATGATCCAGGGTATGCTGTGAAGCGAAATAGGACAGACATCTTTCACACCAGAATTCAGACATGTTGTACGAGTTAGATACGAATCAGCGAGATGGATCGAATATAAGTCGAAATCAAGTTATGATGGCTATAGCCGATACTTCCCTATATTTAAACCGAGCGATTTCTGTTATTCGATCACACCTGTTACCACAATACACCCTTTCGCATTGACAGGTATTAAAATCAATACAATTATGTATCATGACCCACTCCTAAACAGCGAAATTATAATCGGTATTTGCCGTACCAAATGTACGGTGTATTATTCAACACAAAATGTCGCTATATACCAATTACAATAACGCTTTTCGTGTAACCTAATATATGTTTTCAAATCCTTAACGTACAGATTCGGAGAATTTATTGCTATGAACCCGTTTAAAAATATATATCGAAATATCACCTTTTTGTAAAAGCGGAATGAAACCTAAAATATAGGCTATTTGATCGTTATGAACGATTATCGTATAAATTCGGAGAATTTATTGATAATACCATATGTAGATCTTTAATATATATATATATATCCAGGTAAAATTATAACGCATATAATTTATTAATATCCAGACGCAATAATTTATACAAATAAAATTGATAATGACGTATGACAGCGCTCTGTGGATTTGGGAGGCAGAGGAGACAATATGCATTTGGGAGGCTTGAGTAAGCCTGTGACGTGCATTCCCTACTACTATGGTGAGATTGAAAAAACATTGGACTAGCTTTGGTTGAGGGTATACATATTTTGGATCCGGCAAAAATCCCCATTCAAACAGAAAGACACACAAACAGCTCCCCCGCCCCCAACAATTTCAGTACTGATCTGTAATAGTATAAACGTTGGATACTTTCTCTGTATGAAACATACTTTTGGTAGAGGATTTAAGAAATTTAAGTTTGCCATCACAAGCGAAACAACAAGAGGATATGTTATCATGTGAACGCCACACCTTCCTTCGATCTCATCAGGTCAAACAATACAATATAATAAAATATAGTAATCGGTATAATTATATATATATATATATATATTATTGTTTGAACCATACCCCGTGATACGAAGCTATAATACCAAATAATCTGCAAGCAATAACACACATATAACAACTGTTCATGAATATGGTTCACTTGAATATATTAACAAAAAAAGTATCTAACTTTACAATCATAACGTGTGAAGCTCCCCGTGGCAATGGCTGACATTCGACGAACTACAGCAGTTGTTTGGTAATTATAGTACAATGTTTGACGAAAGAAGATTATGCGTTCGGGTCATGTTTGTTTGACTGTTTCTATGTAGTGTGTTTTTTGTTTATGTTGTTATTCATGTTTTGTCGTACTGTGCTGAAAATGGTAATAGATCAATTTAATGAGCACTAAATAACTGTTCAACCCAAATCCTGCTGGTATGAATAACGTCCTTGTCCCTATTTTCATTGCTCATTCCTATATTGAACATGTTTTCGCTGAACTTCGGGACTATCCTCTCTCGATAGATCATTTGCGAATAGGCAATAATTAAAAATAGTTCGAATATGTGCCTCTCATTAAGTGGCGCGCGCAAGTGTGCATCTTTCAGAGAGAAAATGGTTTATTAGCAAGGGAGAAAACTAGATATATCAGATCAAATGATTCCACATTGAACATCGGTTTTGTTAGCTGAACAAAATGATGTGGAGCTTTACCACTATTATCATTGACTAATTTATCATGCCGTTTTTTCCGAAGAAAATTGCGTGAATATAGAAATCGAAAAATTGGACCTAAAACCGACCGAAAAACATTTTCTGGCAGGGCTTGCAACGAAGATATATTGTGTTAAGTTTCAGTCCCCTAGTGATAGATAAAGTATTTAGGGCAGCCTCAGGTTGCGGTACACCTCAGATGAAACTTAAACAATCTCCTTAACATCCATGACTAATAATTCACCTTTAATTCACTATAAATTCAAAATTTCGGTATATGAATATCAGCTATATTTCTGCTGTACGGTTTACGGATTAAACCCACCGTTTTATTATTTCTACATCTCTCAAACGTATGACCATAACCGAAATCATATATCTCTCTTTGGATACGAACCTGTGTACATTTTCTGTGAACCATCTGATATTTCAAGTAATATATTTATTTGGTCTCATCGAATGGTTTGAAAGTTGGTCTAATCGAGTGGTTTGAAATTGGGATCTTTCGCTTTTGCCATGATCTCAGCATTCTTTCGGACCTCTTGTAGCATATCAACTCTTCGGAGGTAACCAGGATTTCCCTGGTCTTTCTCACTTTGGATTAAAAGATCAATATAAGCCAGTTCAGATAGCGGATTTGGTTTGAGCGCGATTTTGTCTAGGCGGTTAAGACTGTCCCTGACTTTTTTAATCAAGGAATAGACAACGTTTTTCACTTTCTTGTATTCATTTTTGATGATTGCAATGATACCAACTTTTTGCTGCGTTTCTCCCTGAGCTTTTTCGTATCTTGCCTTAAGCTCACTGTAAGTCTTAGTCACCTTCACTGTATAATCCACGAACCTGAAGTCATTGTTCAAATGAGAACTCCAGATACATTTCATGGGGCAAACTCTACAATAACCGTTGGTCATTGCATAGCATTTTATCTTGTCGGCGTTATTTGCATAGTCGCACGTATGATGACAGGTTCTATTGCATTTTAAACAGTTTGTAGTGTAAAGTCCTGCTTCAATTGTTTCCTTTCTTACGCGTATTTCTTCGACCTCATACGTAAAATCTTTATTTGCTTCGACCTCCACTCGCCCTCCTCTTGTCGAAGTGTATCTAATGTGTGTAACCCTCTAGTAATTTGCGGCTGTAGGCCTTGGACAGTGACCTCGATTTGTTTTCTTTCGCGTAGTACCTCCGAGGTTAAAAGGAGAGTTTTGGGTTCGACTTCGCTAAGAGTGTCGAAGAAGGTGCCAAAGGTAGATTTACCCATGTCCCAAAACATCGAAGCAAACGAGCTATCTTGGGAAGAAGTGTTGGGTTCAGCTGTGTTCGCGGTGAAAAGAGCAGAGTTATTAAACTTGAAAAAACGAGTTACGGGCACGTCTGCCTTTCTCAATGTGTCCTGAACTGGGGGTGTACTACCGTCTGCGAAAGTGATCAAAGCGAAAATGTTGCCAACGATATCACTACCAAAGACAGATAAAATGGAATCAAAAATGTATTGTTGTGTCGGTGTCAACCGGGCCAGGGGGGCTTGGGTTACAAAACATACAGCATCGAGTGAATCGACGCCTTCTGCACCTGGTGTAGTGAAGAATTCACGGATCTGATCGACAATCTTACGGTCCCGTTCAATCCCACGTGTATCCCCGAAGCCTGGCGTGTCTATGATCTCCAGCATGTATGGAACCTTGCTTCCTTCCATGGGATGAAGTTCGTATAGACTTATCCATTCTGTTTGAGATGTGGACTGAAAGGCAAGGTTTGGATACATTGAATGGTGAGATATATTTGTGTGTTTGCAACTGTTTGTCTTTGCAACTGCATCCTCGTTCGAATATTTTCATTCGAGCGAGGAAAATACACAGGTGAACTCCTGTCGGGCGTTAGAGATCTTGAACCTGGTGACATCACTGCCCTGCACTGTGGAAATTAATGCAGTATAAATTCGTCATCTTTGAAGCACACATTCGAAAATTAAAATTGGTAGAGACTCTAGTTATGCAACATTAAACTAATTGTCATTCATGTCTCGATTGGGAAAAACTTTTTAACTCGGCGTGTTGGGACAAATGTAGTGCCGAGACCATAGCCGGACTCGCCAAACGAAAGCTCTTATCATTATTCCGTATTGGATATGATAGCCCAGTGATCCTGCGTCAACATTGAAGTTTGGAACTCCAAAGCATTGCAAAACTTTATCCAAAAGAGGTTCATTCGTATAAACGCACTGGGAGGCATATGGCCACTGACATTTTTGAGACTACAGCGCCATGACATTTTAAAATGTTGGGATTTCTAACTTGAGATTTGCAAATAAATGTAGGTAACATGACGTAACAGAAACATGTGGCTGTCGCCATCGGGACCCCTTGGGCCGGGCCCAGAGCAATTGTGGAAATGATGTTCCTGACCCCAACAACTCACATATTTGGGGTGGGCATAATTTTACCTGTATGATATAGATCATAGACAGACAAAACAATATAGCAATAGAGCAGTGATTACCTATAGTAGATGTAGTCGAACGATTACTGTCTATTCACAGCAATCCACACAGGTTTGTGTGAACTCCTGAAAAACACATCCCATGGCACCGACTTTCAATAGGCTTCTGGTACTGGCTGTATTAAACAACTGTATGAAGTTTCATTGTTGTGAGTGAAGGATTTTTTGAGATAATGTGTTTACAAGGATATGGACCAACAGACATGTATAAAGGGGCAAAACTCCTGGAAAACACATCCGAATACACCGACTTTCAATAGGCTTCTGGTACTGGCTGTATTAAACAACTGTATGAAGTTTCATTGTTGTGAGTGAAGGACTTTTTGAGATAATGTGTTTACAAGGATAACAACAGACAGACATGTATAAAGGGGCATAACTCCTGAAAAACACATCCAATGGCACCGACTTTCAATAGGCTTCTGGTACTGGTTGCATTAAACAACTGTATGAAGTTTCATTGTTGTGAGTGAAGGACTTTTTGAGATAATGTGTTTACAAGGATATGGACCAACAGACATGTATAAAGGGGCAAAACTCCTGGAAAACACATCCGAATACACCGACTTTCAATAGGCTTCTGGCACTGGCTGTATTAAACAACTGTATGAAGTTTCATTGTTGTGAGTGAAGGACTTTTTGAGATAATGTGTTTACAAGGATAAAAACAGCCAGACATGTATAAAGGGGCATAACTCCTGAAAAACACATCCAATGGCACCGACTTTCAATAGCCTTCTGGTACTGGCTGTATTAAACAACTGTATGAAGTTTCATTGTTGTAAGTGAAGGACTTTTTGAGATAATGTGTTTACAAGGATATGATGGACAGACGGACAGACGGACGGACGGACGGACGACGGAGGCAACGACAATACCGCTCGGGCAGAATCTGCCCGAGGGGTAAAAACAGTAGAAGCTATCATAATATACCAGAAAGAATAGAACATAATTATAATTTTTTGAAATTTACGTTTTATTCAAATTTTGCGAAAGTATGCATCCAATTATCACTATTTTAGGTATTATTGAGAGAATATATATATGCATTTGCCTATGAAATTTTCCCTAACTATTAAATCGTTAAATGATTCTCTCGCCCTGTTTGTGGTCATTTGTTTATTTCATCTATTCAATGGGCGTTGTCAATTTTGCTATAGCGATTCCGCTGTAGCACTCGAGACATCCCATGTTCGCAATTAAATAAATGTCGTCTTACATGACAGAGCTGGCTCATGTTTGGACACGTTACAACTCTTGAACCACAATAGGTACGGACTTCTAACTTGTTGCCTGTTACATCCAATAATGAGTCCTTTCGTTGACAATGAGCCCGTACCGAGGATAGTAATTGTGGAAAACTTGAAAAGTTACGAGAAAGCCGTTAGTTTAAACTAATTCAGCGTAGAAAGAGGCTCGGCGATATTGGTATTCGAAAACAAACAAGGGGAATAACTATTGCTCCGCCCGAAGTACGCGCGCCTGTTCTTCTGACGGCGTGTGTACGAATATAGCTATTTTCCAAGCAAGCTCGACAGGGATGGCATTTGGTGTCGCATAAAACGAGGGAATATTTGCTTTTGTCGATTATATATAATGTTCTGAGATGAAATACGAATGGATTCTTATAAAGAAGGTAAGAATTTGTTTTCTAATTTAAGAACAACACCCAGTCGACTAAGATTGCGCGCCAGAATACGTGAGTGAACCGTTTCACGACTGAATCTCGTGGTTGTTTTCACGCGATTTGTAGATACTAGGCTGAAGTTTCCGGTACAGGTATTCAATTTTGATTGAGGGAATATATATATATATATATATATATATATATATATATGTGTGTTTATTTGTGAAATTTTCCCCACTTCGTGTATGCTATTTGCCTATTACCCGTCAGGTTAAATGCTTTCGATATTAACTAGTAGTTGATTTCATCCATCTAATTGAATAACGCAAGATCAGTTTCAAAGACTTAATAAGTGGTTCGCCATTGCCAAGGTGTGAAGACCTGTGTGTAACCTGACACACCAATTCCTTCTCCGACTGTACCAACCGAGTGACCCCGCGATTGCAATTAAATGAACGTCGTTTTAGATGATGAAAGGAGCTGCGAACCCTGATGATCCCTCTGTAAGCCCATGATGCATTATGTATATTTGTCAATTAAACGGAGGGTGTTCAATTATCATTATATCGACATCGCATATGTAACACGACATGCATTTAAATTACAACGAAAGGATACCTTTGTGGGACCGTCATGGAAAGACCGTGTCATTGTACCGGGGAGTCTAGTGTTGATTGTTACTGTCAGTTTCATTTATTTCCATCCCATTGTATCGTGGACACTTTTAAATGTACAAAATACATTTGTTTATGACGACTGAAGTTCCCGTCGTTTTAATAAAAAAAATCCCAGGACACGGGGGGGAGGAGGTAGTGGTCTGCGCTCGGCGTCGTGACTGGCGTGATCTCGATTGGCATGATTAACGGGGAAGTATCATCAATGCGGTCATCTGCTGCATCCAACGCTGAGGATTCCCACCACTTGTGGAACGTGCATATCTTTCAGCTCTTATGCAAAGACTCCCATACTTTGGGCGCCTGTGACTTGCGTTATCCATGATATCATTCATTGAACCACAATTTGCGTGTCAGGGATCACATGGTTCTGGACCAATAGTTCGTCTCGCTCGTTCCAGTCAATATTGGAATTGTGTTTCACACGTCCCAGCCACAAGTCTTCCATCCCCTGGCAATGCCTGGGACGTGAAGGGTGGACGCTTCAACACTTCGTATACGAGGCGGCTGGTAGTAAGCCTGGTACAGGTGGCTGTGGACGGAGTTGTCGCGGCGAGGATTGCTACAGTTGGGGGGTGTCCTGTACTGTCCCAAGTAACGCTGAAGCGCCTGATTATACTGTTGTACTTTCTCATTATCGCTTAAATCCTGTCGTTTTCAGATCTGGTTCATGTCCTCATCAAGCGTGTCTTGGCAACGAGTGGAATGGGGTATTGAGATTGCGTGGTTTAACCAGTGGCATTTTTGCATGCTCCATTATCGACGCAAGACTCCAACCTACACGGGCTTTCGCATGAAGGGAGCCATTGACGCTAAGATGTACATAGAAATCCGACTTTCTGTAAACTATTTTCTTCTATGCTTGCGACACTCGCTTTTGTACCAGGGTTCGTAGATCTGTCTTTTGCTTGACCAACTCGGCCTTCCGAGCCGGAGTCAGTGCAGCGATTTCTGCTAGGATGTTGTGGGCAGTCTTACACAGACAGTACACTACCGAGGCGCACAGCCACGAACCATGGTTCGGACCAAGCCAAGGGAGTCTTCATCACCTGGGACATGCTTCGCTACTCGAGCGGACAAATAATGATGGGGTCCGTGTCGCACCTCTTTCTTTGCCCCATTTGCATGTATTGGTCCGCAGTCGGAGTTGGTCAGGCCTAACTTGCTTCGATGACCCTACACCACTGCTACGGTGTCCTAGCGAGCTTGACGCACACACTGGCTGCGTACGGAGCCCTGCCATCAATCGCGAGAAAGAGGAAGAACGAAAACCAACAAAATATTGCGTGTTATCAGAAGCAAATGAACTAGAATTCTGCATTATTAGATTGGACAAGCTAGAGTGTATTGGCCACCACCAACCTGCTTATAACACATAATGTGATGAAGTTGCGCATTGAGATTGGTGTGAGTCGTGTTCGCGCATCTTCAAATAAAAATCGAGTGAAGCATCATAAGCCGGTGCTAGGGCGCGTGTGGATACTTCATATTCTCCACATGAACATCTGCAACAAAAGCGCGGCGACGTACGAGAATCCACCGTAATCTCGGATCTGGATGTTAGGTGTCAAGGGATGCTTTCCTATCATATGTTTGCTGTTTGGTCGCCAACTGAACCAAGTTTGCTATTTGGTCGCCAAAATCATTTCGGTACACTTCGCAATCCATAAGATGGCTGAGAACAGACTAGGGACATCTGATAAATTACAGGTTTTTCATGCTAATTCTGAAACAAATATCGTCTGAGCTTACAAAAGATACAGGTATGAATAAATCCCATATCGTCCATGAGGTGTTGTAGATCTGTAATTTTGAACAAGCAGGACAGCATATGACTCGAAAATGGCGGGTCACGTTGGGGTTACGTCGGCAGAGTTTAGCTGATTGACTGATGCCATCACGTGGTTTTGATTTCGAGGGAATTCCCTCATGTACTTGCCGAAAGTAGGCTGAAAATGGATACACACGATCCCAGGTTCAGTCTTACCGCGTATAGATGACCCAGATGGTTACATGTTGGCAAATATCTCCAATTTAACGTCGTTTTCAACAATTCTTCAGTCAATATCACGACGTGCTACATGTGCTTGGACACGAGAATGCCCACAGTTTCTATTAAACTGGACACCGACCAGCCCTGCCTGTACAGCACCCGGTAATCCATCAAAAGATGTGCAAGAGTTTACTGGTGTAGGTGGTTGTTACCAGTACAGTCTAGCAAGCCTAGTAGTACAGGTATATAAACAGCATCTGGAGGCAGTTTTAGGGGCGATAACGCTGTTTGAATAATTCCTCATTATCTCCCCTGATTCGCACATTTTTGCCCGTAAACGGCCTCCAGATGCTCTTCTACTACTTATCAGATTGACGTCGCTATGACGACACATCCGGTCACGTGACATCCGGGTCACAGGTCACATCCGAGTCAACAGGCCAAAGGTCACTACCGGTCAGGTGACGTTCTATCGCAGGATAGGACATGTTCGGTACATTCTGGTGCAGTGGACAATGCTAGTACCAATGGGGTACTCATGAACATTTGCGGTATAGGGTGTGGCCCTTTGTTTTTTCTGTCTTGAGCTGTAGAACACGATGGGAGGGGTCTCGAGGCCATGCGTTGAATTGTTTTGAAAACTTACCATGCGTGGGGGAGCGTCCAACTGGATGGGTGTGGGGTGAAACTGACATCATTCTGCACATGCACAGACAGGGAATTGTGGGAAAATGACATTGGAAGTGACGTTTTGGGGTCGAGGTAGACCATCCATGGTCCGAAAGGGTCGTGGGAGGAATCAGTGTGAAGCTTTCTTGGGGGACGATCCGACTTGACTAGTGTGTTGCCCGTTTTCATCATTCTGCGCCTGTGCAGTCTGGCCGTAGTATAGAAAGCAGGCATTTTGGGGGTTCGTAGGGCTCTGTTGAATGATTGAGGGACCATCCGTGGTCCAAATGGACCGCGTGGGGTTTTCATCTTGAAGCTCTCGCGGTGTAGACCACGAGTTGAGGGATGTCAATATCATCAGTGACGTCACTAGTGACGTCATCAGTACGAGTAGTAGCGAGAGCGGACGTTTTGGGGTGCGTGGGCGGTGTTTTTGAGCGATTGAACGACCATTCTTGGTCCGAATGCGTCGTGTGAGGTGTCAAAGTGAAGCTTTCGTGAGATATATCACGACCGGAGGGATGTCCACGTCATCTGTGACGTCACCGGTGACGTCATCAGTAGGAGTAGTAGCCAAGGTGGGCATTTGATGGTTGGGGTATCCTAGTGAAGCTTTCGTTGGGTAGAGTCAGACTGGCGTGTTTTTATTGGAAGTCGCGTCAATCGGCGCATGCGCAGTTGGGGTGTAGTAAGTAAAGTGGTCATTTTGTGGGGATGTGTTTGAGCGATTATTGAGGGACCATTCCTGGTCCGAATGCGTCGTGAGAGGTGTCAAATTGGAGCTTTTATGGTGTAGACCACGACTTGAGGGATATCCTCGTCATCTGTGGCGTCAATAGGAGTAGTTGCCAAAGTGAGCATTTTGGGGTGTGAAGGAAGGTGTTTGGGGTGGAGATGGACCATCCGTGGTCCAAATGGACCGTATGAGGCCTTATCTTAAAGTTTTGAAGCGTCGAATTGAACTGGTGTTTAGTCCGGTTTCATCATTCTGCGCATGAACGCAGGCATTCTGGGGTGTGCAGGACGGTGTTTGGGGTAGAGATGGACCGTCCGTGGTCCAAATGGACCGTGTTGAGTGTCATCTTGTAGCTCTCTGCTTGTAGACGATTGGTGTGGTTTTTGCTGGAAGTCGCGCGAATCTGCGCATGCGCAGTTGGGGTGTAGTAAGTAAAGTGGGCATTCTTGAGGTGCGCAGGGGTATATTTGAGAGATTGAGGTTCAATATCTCATCCAAAGATGGAGTATAGGATGTCATCTTGAAGCTTTCGTGATGTAGACCACGACTTGAGGGATTTCCATGTGACGTCATCGGTCACGTCATCAGTATGAGTGGTAGCGAAAGCGGTCATTTCATGGGTGCGTAGGGGTGTGATTGAGAGACTGAGGGACCATTCTTGGTCCGAATGGGATGTACGGCCATCTCCAGTAATACAGTGGTAAATAAGCCTTTATCAACCCTTTCAAAGCACCAAGAGGCGTCTCCGTGCTCTTTCCGCACTTGGGGCATTTCCTTCAACGAGCTCCGAGTGCCCAACTGTCCCATCCCCGAGTTTCAAGCTCCGAGCTCCCAACTACCCCATCCCCGCGCTCCGAGCGGCTGTGTTCCACCCAAGGTTGCCCTCCACAGTTTCGTAGTAATGGCCCCTCTCTAATTTCATAATACGATAGACTGCCCTTGTTCTGCTACATCATAATTCTTCTTGTCTCCTTAATAGCTTATATCTATAATGCCATCCTATTCAGCATTACCAACGCTGCAAACGAGTACGTACAAATCGAGGGCTGGCTTCGTCTACACGCTGATCGGGATCATGGAGTAAAGTTTGTCCTGCCTCAGTTATGTCCCTTGGGTGTGCCTAAAAATCGGGACTCATTTACGGGAAGAAAATCTGACAAAAAACGGTTAGGTTGACACCCACTTTTGTTTGCCTTTTTAAGTTGAGACCGAACCAGGGAACGTGTGTAAGAAGTTTAATCAAAATCGCTCTTACAGATTTTTCTGGAAATTGAGCCGAATTTGACCATTTTTCGACATTTTTAAGGGGTTTTCTAGGAAAAATGAATCAAGCATGGAGAAGAATGTTCGAGTTTAAATTTTCTATAACATAGCAGTGGTATATCTTAGAATAATAGTTTCATCGTGCTCTTTCAGAAAATATATACATATAAGTGATTTGGGTTGAAGGTTTTACGACAACTGGTGGCCGAAAAACGGACCCATAGTCTATTCCATGCCGAAGGAAAGAATCTCTGGAGTGCACCCCAAGCTCCGAGCTCCCGACTGCCTCATCCCCGAGCTCCGAGCTCCGAGCACCCAACAATCCCATCTCCGAGCTCTGAGCTCCCAACTGCCCGATCTCCGAGTGGCTGCGCTCCTCTCGAGCTCCGAGCTCCCGACTACCCCATCCCCAAGCTCCGAGCTTCAAACACCCAACTGCCCCGACGTCATTTCCGGCGATGTAGAGTGTTGACGCCATTTTCATCAAGGGTCAGCGGCCAATGGTCAAGATATGTGCATGTCATTGGATGGCTGACAATGTGTAAAGGAGTTACAATAGGGCGTTAAGGCGTTATGGCGTTGTGATAGGTTGCGAAGGGCGTTGAGACGGGCGTACAGATAGGGCGTTAAGTCGTTGAGACGGGCGTTAAGGCGTAAATTTAGGGCGATAAGGCGTTGAAACGGGCGTTGACGGGCGTCACTGCATTTCGATGGATTATTGACAATTCCATGGAATATGTATGGGATATCTTCTGAGCTATTTCACCAGGGTGTTGAAGCGTTTAGCTTGGCGTTGGCGGGCGTTATTGTTCATAACAGCAAGCGTATCCTAAAGTCGTACACGGGCGAAGATTAAACTTTCTCACACGACGGCTTCTGATTGGACAAGAGCCTACGAGAATTGTAAACATACCCAACGCGGTTCCCATAATTTGTTCATAATAAAATGTTTGGATTGTCATCCTTGTTGTTGTTGTTCTCTCGTCTGTCAACATCATGGTGTCAAGGCGTTATGCTAGGCCGTTAATGCGTTCAGATAGGGCGTTAAAGCATTGAGATTGGCGTTAAGGCGTACAGATAGGGCGTTAAGTCGTTGAGACGGGCGTTAAGGCGTAAATTTAGGGCGATAAAGCGTTGAAACGGGCGTTGACGGGCGTCATTGCATTTCTGGGAATTATTGACAATTCCATGGAATATGTAGAAATTCAGTGCTTCTGAGCAATTTCGCCAGGGCGTTGAAGCGTTAAGCTTGGCGTTGGCGTCGGCCCAGAACAGCAAGCGTATCCTAAAGTCGTACACGGCCGAAGATTGAACTTTCTCAAAGGACGGCTTCTGATCGGACAAGAGCCTACGAGAATGGTAAACATATCCAATGCGGCTCCTCCTGCGCGGGTATGATGTACTGGAGGAGAGAATAAAATGATTGGATTGTCATCCTTGTTGTTGTTGTTGTTCTTGGACCACGGATGGTCCATCTACTACTCCTACTGATGACGTCACCGATGACGTCACAAATGACGTGGACATCCCTCAAGTCAAACACACCCCACGCATCCCCAAAATGACTACTTTACTTAATATACCCAACTGCGCATGCGCAATTTGGCGCGACTTCCAATAAAAATACGTCAGTCTGACTCTACCCCACGAAAGCTTCACTAAAATACTACAAGCGGGCCATTTGGACCAAACATGGCCCATCTCTACCCCAAACACCTTCCTTCACACCACCAAAACGTCCGTTTTCGCTGGTACTCGTACCGATGAAGTCACCAATGACGTCACAGATGACATGAGCATCCCTCAAGTCGTGGTCTACAACAAGAGAGCTTCAGTATGACACCCCACACGGTCCATTTGGACCACGGGTGGTCCCTCAATCACTCAGCAGACCCCCACGAACCTCCTAAATGCCTGCTTTCTATATTACGGCCAGACTGCGCATGGGCAAAATGATGAAAACGGACCACACACTAGTTCAGTCGGATGGTCACCACGAGAGCTTCACACTGATACCTCCCACGACTCGTTTGGACCACGGATGGTCCACCTCGACCCCAAAACGTCCCTTCCAATACCTTTTCCAACAATTTCCTGTCTGTGTATGCGTAGAATGACGTCGGTTCCACCCCAAACTCATCCAGTTGGACGCTGCCCCACGGGTGCTTCACGATGACGCCTCACACGACCCAATCGACCCAAACGTCCACCGCAGCGCTACTTACCCAGTGCGCATGCGCAAGGTAACTTTAAAAAAATTCAACGCATGGCACCAAGACCACTCCCATCGTGTTCTACAGCTCGAGACAGTAAAAAACAAGGGGCCACACCCTATACCGCAAATGTCCATGAGTGGGTTTCCCATTGGGACTAACATTGTCAACTGCGCCAGAATGGATCTAACATGTCCTATCCTGCGCTGGACCATCACGTGACCGGAAGTGACCTTTCACCTTTTGACACGGATGTGACCTTTCACCTTTTGACCCGGATGTGACCTGTGACCCGGATGTCACGTGACCGGATGTGACGTCATAGTGACGTCAACTTGATAAGCGGTAAACGAGCATCTGGAGGTCGTTTTATGGGCAGAAATGTGCGAATCAGGGAAGATAACCAGGAATTGTTCAAACAGAGTTATCGCCCATAAAATGTCCTCCAGATGCTGTTTATATACTACTAATCCTATATTAAATTCAGACAGAACGGGTTATCGCCGTTTTTTCAGATGAATTTATTATAAGTATGTAGAACTTGTTAAGGGTGTCCAGCTCTGACGTTGGCGTATGACTATTGGTATAATTGTTCTATAAATTTGAACAGCCTGGTGATAGGTCTTCATCATTCCCTGTGTCTTCGAATTCCGGCCAAAAGACGTTTCTGACGGTGTATATGCTATAGCATCGCTTATTGTAAGTCTCGGGATCTAGCCTTAAGGATAGCGAAAATATGCCCGTTTCAGCTAGGCGCATCGCGCATAAGTTGGCCCATATTGTTAAATATGCGGATGAGGGAAACCCTATGTAATCAGCAAACGGAAGTTATTTCTTTACTCTTTATTCTAAAACCTTCATGAAAATCGATTTATTTCGACAACCATTATGTCTTTCATAACACAAATGCAACCACATTTTCCCCAACAATTTTCAGTGACTATGAATAAATATACTTTAAGTAGAATACTTCAAAATTTGCGTCACGATAATTTCTAACGGGTCGTAGTAAAATCAGTGTACGTAAGGGCCTCAGCCCAATATGGTCAATGGGCTGTATTTGTTGTTCATATTCGTCCAGGAATCTGTTTTGTGCCACGTTAAGATTGGTATAGATATCTTCCTAATGAAATTATGGATCTTACTGACCCATTTCAGGTGTTTAAATTGGCGCCGCCATAAGCACCGAGCTAAATAAACCTTAGCTCAATATGGTCAATTTACACCGACTGTATTTGTATTCGTCCAGAAATCTTATTTGTGCCACTTTAACATGTTTAAGAGTGGATTAGATATCTTCCTAATAAAATTATCTATCTCACTGGTCCTTTTTTTGATGTTTGAAGTAGGGTCGCCATACCCTTCGAGCCAGAGCTACATGTAAATAGATCGTAGACCAAAATGATCAAATTACACCGACTGTATTTCTTGGTTCTACTCGCCCAGAAATCCATGTTGTGCCACCTTGATAGTGGTCTAGATATCTTTATAATAAAGTTATGTTTCTCCCTGGCCCACTTTTGGGGTTCAAAGTGAAAATGCCATCACCCCTCAGCCAGCGCTAAATGCACCATAGCCAAATATGCTCAACTTACACCGACTGTATTTGATCGTCCGAAAAAAACCGTTTGTGCCACATTAAGGGCGGTCTATCTTTCTAATAAAATAAATTATCCATCTACCTGATCCAGTTTTGGATATTTAAAGTGCGGACGAACCAGAGCTAAATGGACCTCGGCCTAATATAGTCAATTTACAATGACTGTATTTGTTGGTCATATTCGTCCAGAAATCCTTTTTGTGCCACTTTGAGGGTGATCTAGCTATCCTCCTAATAACATTATCTCTCTTACTGACTCATTTATAGGTGTTCAAAGTGGGGTCCCATACCCTCCGAGTCAGCGATAAATGACCCTTAGCCCAATATGTTCATTTTACACGGTCTGTATTTCTTGGTCCTATTCTTCCAGAATTCCGTTCGTCAAACCGTACTATGCCAGCGGTCTGTAAATTTTGACCCGTGCACTACAGTTGCGTGACCTCTTCATGACCTCTGCACGCTGCCTCGGTGATTCGGTCATGCATAATGAAATCTACAACTGTCTCAACATCGATCATCATTATCAACGGTCGACATCTAATCTGTCTCCACGCCGATTTTCTGAACTGTAGAGATCATGATACTTCAAGCTAGAAATAGTGAAAGTATTGTCTTACCAATATCTTTAGACCCACTTTAAATAGGATTATGTGTTGTGTGTATTTTGTTTTTGCCGGCGGTGATTCGTCGTACCTTATTCCCAAAGTCGTCCAGCTTGCTCTTCCAAGAAGATAAAACAGCAGGACAATGGTACTACATACAATTATTTGGCTTATCATGATCTCCCTAGGTTCTTCATCCTTGTTGATAGGAACTTCTCATTGTCTCTAATCAAAACGTACTCCGGAAGTTTTGATGGACATTCATCTGACAATATCAACTTCTTCACATTGGAAGCAGCTATTCTGTGAACATTCACAGAGACTGCCCCTAATGGCATTCTGGTTTTCAAAGAAATGGCCAATTGATGCATCAGTACCATACGGGAATTCGGCTTTAAAATGGTATTGCAGTTATTACGAAGTGGGGCAGTAGTATACAAAGAGTATATTGACGGCGGTTGTCCACGCTGCGCATGTGCGATTGTGGCAATTTTGCGGCGTGTGCAGGGAGGTGTGTGGAGGTGTTCTGCGCAAACGTATGACGTCATTTCCGATCTGCCTGAATCGGGCGTGACCTTGGGGGCATGTATTCCTCCGTGGTGAAGCAGTCTGGCGGTGAGGCGCTCTGCCTCCGCGGACAGAATGTAGTCCCAAATACGTGGGAAGACGGGGGGAAATTCGCCAGACTTCAAATACGCTGCATGGACTGATTGGGACGAGTGAAGCGCTCTTCAGTCATGTCATGGGTGTTTTCACAGAAAAAAAATAAATAAATAAAAAGCGGAACACGGACTCGAACAATGATATGTATTATACAATATACGGGGAAATGCCTGTATGGGTATATCCCCATACTCGCTATGGGGGTATAGGTCCAACCTAAGAAATTTTGTTTGGGTGTTACTATGGGTTGTTTGGTCGTTTTTCTCGTCTCGCAACGAAAAACACGATGGAAGGGGTCTCCGACCTAAGCGGTGAATTTTTTCCAAAAATACCGGGTAGGTCTGTATATAGCCCCATACTGGCTATAGGGGTATAATTCCAACGTGGGAATTTTTTTATGGAATAGGTCCATCCTGGGAATTTTTTTGTGGGCTTTACTATGGGTTGTTTGGTCTTGCTTTTGTCGTCTCGCCAAGTAAAACACGATGGGAGGGGTCTCGAAGGTAAGCGGTGAAAATTTTCGAAAAGTACCTGGTAGTTCTGTATATAGCCCCATACTGGCTATGGGGGTATAGGTCCAACCTGGGCAATTTGGGGGGGGGGGCTTTATTATAGGTTGTTTGGTCTTGTTTTTCTCGTATCGCCACGAAAAACACGGTGGGAGGGGTCTCGGAGCTAAGCGGTGAATTTTTTTCGAAAAGTACCTGGTAGGTCTGTATATAGGCCCATATAGCCCCATACTGGCTATGGGGGTATAGGTCCAACCTGGGATTTTTTTTGTGGGTGTTACTATGCATTGTTTGGTCTCGTTTTTCTCGTCTCGCCAAGAAAAACACGACGGGAGGAGTCTCGAAGCGAAGCGGTGAAATTTATTGAAAAGTATTTGGTAGATCTGTATATAGTCTCATACTGGCTATGGGGGATAGGTCCAACCTGGGAATTTTTGGGGGGGGGGGTGTTACTATAGGTTGTTTGGTCTTGATTTTCTCGTCTCGTCAAGTAAAACATGATGGGATGGGTCCTGGAGCTAAACGGTGAAAATTTCCGAAAAGTACCTGGTAGGTTTGTATATAGGCCGATATAGCCCTATGCTGGCTATGGGGGTATAGGTCCAACTTGGGGGAAAAAATTGTGGGCTTTACTATGGGTTGTGTAGTCTTGTTTTTCTCATCTCGCCAAAAAAAACACGATGGGAGGGGTATCGGAGATGAGCGGTGAAATTTTTCGAAAAGTACCAGGTAGTTCTGTTTATATGCTCATACTGGTTATGGGGGATAGGTTCATACTGGATGAATAGTCACAATCAAAGCGTGACTGAGATACATCTTTTTTTAGATGACGACTCTATAACGAATATTATGGATTAAGAATACTGATCAGCGATACGGATTTGATATTTTTGGAACATCATGATGTCTTGCCGGCATCATTGAAAACTGTTGACCGCTTCTTTCTTGCAGGAAACAAGCCTATGTTTATGTATATTATGATTGTCTTTTTGAATTTGGTGCTAATACTGTTATATGGAATATGGAATAGGTCTTTGGATTATGGACGCGGATATTCTCTAATGGACGATGGCTGGATTATGAATGACGGTTCTCTAGAGCCTCCATGTCTTTCGAAAGAGAGACGACTAACTAAGCACAATGTACACACACACGCGCGCACGCACGAGCACACCTTATCTCCAGCGAACGCACATCATTGTACTCCTCATATAGCCGCTTTCGCTACTACTCGTCCTGATGACGTCACAGATGACGTCGACATCCCTCAAGTCGCGGTTTACACACCGAGAGCTTCACTATGACACCATACACGGCCTAATAGGACCAAGAAAGGTCCATCTCTATCCCAAACACCTTCCTTCACATCCCCAAAACACCACCCTTGGCTACTACTCCTACTGATGACGTCACCATTGACATCAGAGATGACGTGGACATCCCTCAATTCGTGGTCTACGCACCCAGAGCTTCACTTTGACACCCCACACGACGCATTCGGATCACGGATGGTCCTACTCTACCCCTAATCACCCCTTAAAATGTCTGCTTTCTATACTACGGTTAGACTGCGCATGCACGGAATAATGAAACCGGACTAGACACCAGTCCAATCTGACGCTACCTCAAGAGAACTTCAAAATAAGGCCTCATACTAGACAATCGCATCACTGTGGGTCCATCTCGACCTCAGAACGTGCAATCGAATATACTGTTCCTACTGCGCATGCGCAGATAAATGCTATTCCCACCCCACACCCATCGAGTTGGACGCTCTGTAGGACAATGAGATAGTCGGCCCTCAGTATCAAGGTAACTCCGCCATCACCATTTCCTATATTTTATGCCGAATACTGCTCGCTATATGCGATTTGGCCGTGCTAATGTTGTCATGAATTCAATTAGATTTGGCCATCGTTTATTTTGTAGGACAGTGGAACAAACGGCCCTCAGTATCAAGGTAACTCCGTTGTTGCCATGCCTATTTTATTTCAAAATGTGTCTGTGACATTTTGGCCGGATATTATGTATGGATAGTTTATTATGGCCATAATGTTTTGTATGGCTATAGTGCACACGGCCCTCAGTATCAAGGTAACTGAAGAATGATTTGGTCTCTATTAAATCGTGTCATAGTACTTGGTGTACTAGTAGTTGATTATGTGGAAAAAAAATTGCTGGCAGCGCATGTACGGCGGTAGTATTATATACTAGAGTAATAACCAGCAGTTTTGATAAAATTTATTAAGGACTTGAATACCTGATTTTTAATGGTGGGCTTAGGGTTCAGTAACGCTGGTAATGTTAAGGGAGTGTTGAATTTTTTTAATTCGTTTCTAAATGCTACACGTTGTTGGCTGTGGATTGGGCATTCAAGTAACACGTGTTCTATTGATTCTTCTACATTGTTGCATGCGGTACAGAGTGGTGAGGTGTTTTTCAGAAGCATGTACAGATGTGATTTAAGTCCGGTTTTGCCTAGTCTTAATCTGGTGATTATGCGGTCATCACGTTTATTGTCTAACTGGAATCCCTGGGCTTGTCTTTTCTCTCCATCAAATAATTTATGTAACCACCGTCCACGTTCTTCTTCGTTCCATTCCTTTTGCCACTTGCTATCTATTTTGCGTCTAATGATGGTGTTGAGTTCTTTATATCCTAATCCTATTGGCACATCGTGTGTAGTTTTAGCAAGACTGTTTTTGGCAGTTTTGTCGGCTGCTTCGTTACCTCTGATGTTGACATGCGCGGGTACCCATGCTAAAATGGCGTCTATACCCTCGTTGTGTATTTGTGTACATATGCATTCTATTTTGTGCATGAGATCAGGTCTACTGTCAGATACAGAATTTTTGATGGATGTGAGTCCACTAAGGGAGTCACTGAGTATAACTGCGCGGATTGGTTTGTGCTCGATGATCCATTCGAGAGCCTTAATTATAGCAATCAGTTCACTAGTGTATACAGACATATTGTCTGGAAGTTTGAAACCATTTTGTATGTTGAGCTCAGGTATAACAAAAGCTGATCCTGTGTTATTACTTGTGTTTTTCGATCCGTCTGTATAGATTTTTAAGTAATTTTTCCAGTTTTGGTTGAGATATTCAAGGGTGGTGGCTCTTATGAAGTCTGGGTTGTCCTTCTTTGTGAGGTAGTCGTGAATACTTGTGTCCACGTGGGGCGACTCTAATTCCCAGGGTGGTCTAGTGATTTTGTCTGTGTCGCAAATCTGTGCGATGGGTATTTCGTGCTCTTGGAATAGGTTATTTACGGTGTAGCCGAGGGGGGCGGAGTCTTTTTCCCTGTATTCATATTCACTTTTATCTTCAAAAATTTTGTGGCATGGGTGATTATCGCCCTTAGCCCTAGTTTTTCCTGCATATTTCAGGGACAGTTCCTCTCGTCTTAAATGTAAGGGTTTCTCATTGGTTTCTATTTGAAGACTACATAAGGCGGTTCCCTTGAAGGCTCCAGTAGCTATTTTTAGAGCAGAATATTGGATGCTGTCTATTCTTTTTAGTTGTGTCTTACATGCTGATTGGTAGGCGATGGATCCATAATCTATTTTTGACCTGATTAAGGTTTGGTATAATTTTATCAGACTATATTTACTCGCTCCCCAGTTTGTCCCAGACACACACCTCATGAGGTTCAGGTGTTTATTGCACCGGAGGACTAGTTGGTCGATGTGGTCTTTCCATGTGAGTTTTCTGTCAAAGACCATACCTAGGTATTTAACACTATTTCTGAACTCAATTTTCTGACCTCCTAGTGTTAGTTTAACGTCAATGTGTTTATTGTTTGAAAATATAATGCCAGTTGTTTTTAGGGCAGAAAATTTGAAGCCCCATTTATCCGCCCAGCCGCTAATTGTATCTAGTGTATTTTGCATTATACCTGTCAATTTTTTTATGGAACGTGCGGTTTTCCAGAGGGCAGAATCGTCAGCAAATAGAGACTGTTCTACTTCGGGATGTTTCGTGTCAATTCCATTGGCTAGGCCATTGATGAGGATGTTAAAAAGGGTGGGGCTTATGGCGCTTCCCTGAGGGGTACCGTTGTCTAATTCATGGTCGGTGGATATGGTGTTTCCTATGCGAACTTTCTATTGTTTAGGAAGTTTTGTATCCAGTGTTGCATTCTTCCCTTAATTCCAAGTTTGCTTAATTGAATAATTATGCCGTCCTGCCATACAAGGTCAAATGCTTTTTCTATGTCTAGGAAGATACCTAGTGTGTACTGATGTTTGGCATTCCCCTTTTTTATCGAGTGTTGTAATCTGGCTATATGGTCTAATGTACTTCTGCTCTTACGAAAGCCGCTTTGGGTTTTGTTTAATAAGTTGTTGTTCTCCAAATGAAATTCCAGTCTATTTTTTACCATGGTTTCCATTATTTTGCATAGATTTGAAGTGAGAGAAATTAGGCGGTAAGAGTTGCTGTCGGATGGATCTTTACCTGGTTTTGGGATTGGGATAACGATGGATGTTTTCCATTTGCTTGGAAGTTGTTTGGTCTGCCAGCTGACATTAATTAGTTCCAAAATTAGCTTCTGTGTTTTATTTGGTAGGTGTTTAAGGATCGTGTATCCTAGTTTGTCTTCACCAGGTGAGCTCTCTTTTTTACAGTGTATAGCTTTGCGGTATTCATTAATGTTGAAGTCTGCATTGAGATAGTTTTCAAAATGATCGTCCAAATCGTTTTCTATCGTTGTTTCTTCCTTAATTTTTCTGAATTCTGGTTTCAGGTTGCTATCGCTACTGTTTGAAGCGAAAGATTCGGCGAGGTGTTCTGCCTTTTCTTTGTTCGTTTTTTTAGTTTTGTTCAGTACAGGGACTGTGTTTGTTAACTTTCCTTGTATATTTTTTATTTTGTTCCATACTTTTTTTGAATTGGTTTTGATATCTATAGTGTTGCAAAAGTCTTCCCAGCATTTGGATTTAGCTTCTTTGACACTTTTTTCAGCTATGATTTTGAGTTCCTTGTAGTTCGCGTGATCACTTTGGAGCCTACTTTTTTTTAATTTTCTAAGTGCCTTCTTTTTGGCCGCAATATTCTTTGCACACTCTGGGTTCCACCAGGGTACGGGGTTTTTGTTGTGGCGCTGTTGTGATATCGGAATATATTTTTGTGCTATGTTTAGTAGTGAATTTGTAACGTTTTCATTAAACATCTCTGGATCGGAATTGAATATCTCGTCATAATTTAAGCTTCGGCAGTCTTTCTGGAAGCTTTTCCAGTCGGCTTTGAAGTACTGAAATTTTGGAGGGGCGTCTGTCCTTTCAGAGTCCGGTTTTATGCTAATTTTCGTCAGAATGGCAAAATGGTCGCTGTCAAGCGTGTCGGGAATGACTTCCCATTCGGATTTAACAGCTAGATCAGGGGAGACAATAGTTAAATCTATTGCAGATAGTTTACCGGTGTTCATGTCTATTCGCGTCCCGTGGCCATTATTTAAATAGCATAGGTTGTTTTGGTCTAGCCATTTTTTCACTATTTGGCCTTTTTCGTCTGCCTTGGTGCAATTGTCGTCCCAAATGGGGTTATGACTATTGTAATCACCGCATATGATAATAGGGGAGCTACATTTCTTTGTGGTGTTGTCCAATTCTATTGGGGAGATTTTCTTCAGACTTCCTGGGGCATATAAATTAATGATGTTAATAGGTTTGTTATTGAAGAAGACCTGAATAGCGTCCCATTCGAGATCGTCACTGGTAGGGCTTTTATCTAGTTCTATGTGAATCAGGTCCTCTTTTATTAATATGAGGTTCCCCCCTAGTGCACCTGTAAGTCTATCTGATCTATACGGCTTATATCCGTTTATTGTAAATTTATTTTTTCCTGGCTTCAGAAAAGTTTCCTGAACAAAAATTATATCTGGGCTGATTTCATTTACTAAGACTTTAAGATTGTCCCCGTTTTTCGCGATGCTTCGGGCATTCCATTGGAGTATGGTGAGTTGTTTGTTGAAAATTGGGTTGTTATGTATTACGCGGTGGGTCTAACCCATCGTCTTAGTTGTTCTCATATAGAGGTGTTGAGAGCGCTATTGTTTTTCTTGGGAGTTGAAGAAGGATATCTGGCCACATGTTGTTGTTTTGTAGCAAAAGGTATTCGTTCCAGGCCAATCAGATGTCGAGAACGGGGATTAAACGCAACCGCCCGGTCTATGACGGCATCTGGTAGGATTGGCATTGGGCGGATTTCGACAACGAAATATCACAAAAGTTGATTCGGGGCGTAAATAAGTTCAGCGTGTCTCATAAAAGCCACAAATCTCCAGCCCTGCAGTGTCGTCTGCTCCAGTTAAGAGCGGCGTCCCACTGTGTGTCTTCTGTGGCTCGCAGATCAGGTCTGGCTAAAATCAAGATGGCGATTTCCTTGCATACATTTCCAAATATTGGCAGACGTAGGAGGCATTCCGCATTCTCGCAGATGAAATCGATAATCTAGAAATAAAAGAATGAGATAATCATGAGCACGTGTCAGAACAGTATAATTCAATGGTTAATCCTTCTATTTTCTAACAATTGTCTTAATATAGACGAAATATAGGCGTTTCAAGTTTCTTGCGAGAGACTCCCCGGGCCCGCCTAAACATTCTGGGTATCTCTTTCTATGTTTATATACAGGAAAACACAGGTTTTACTATCAATGTGAGACATTCCCAACGATCAGATGTCAGATTGTAAGTTTAAAAAGATATTCTTTTTCGTATTCATAATTAAATACATTCTTTTCTTTCAGTTTGTGTCATTATGAAAAGAACCAATGTTTACCTTGATTACAATGAGTTTGGTCGACTTGAAGGTAGAATGCTGCCGAGTTGACGTGAATAACTGAAGAACGGTCGTCAAATTGATGAATCTACAGGCGAACTCGAAACAGGCTGTACGTAGATCTTCCAGGCCGTAGTCAAGGAAGATATCGTCAAAATATGAATACGTGAAATATACCTGTCTTAACATTACTAATGTTAAAATTGCAGACGTACGGCCGATCAGTGAAACAATGTCTTTTCCATATAGGATATCTTGACAGATGGTCAGTTAAAGTAATGGCCAAAACTTGCATTGAGAATCAGAAATCAGGCAGAGAAGAATTCAAAACCACAAATTTAATTAATTTCAGGTAATAGTGGGCCGAGTTGTCTTCAAAAAAACCAGCATTTTCACTGCGCTCTACTCTCCACCGTGGTGGTGGTTGGGGGCCAGGAGGTTAATGGTGATTTAAGAGATTAGCTGGAATGCCAACTGGACGCTGATGTTCCCGATATGAAGGTCGACATACAAATAACAGAGTGGACATTGACGCTGATGTTTCCACTATGAAGGTAGATAATCACTCGTCGGAATATGTCCGGATCAATCATCTCTATGTCGATGGTCAGATGTTCGGACGATCTGTTGTCGGATAGAGGAACATCACGGTCTTTCTTCTGTTTGACAAATCTTCGCAATTTGGTGGATAGACGGTGTTTCTTCTTCTGTGTTCTCATTCCTTGAATATCGGACCTTTCTTGTGATAGGATCAGATTAAAGAACGT